>DWLI01002963.1:0-12391 GCA_018249915.1 Cecropterus dorantes dorantes
AAATTATAAGGAACAACAAAACATAAAGACTTTAAATATTTCTAAAATACAATTTCTTGTATTGCTACAACAATGTTTTTCACTTAATAATTAAACTCTGTTAAATTCAAACAGATAATTTATTTACACAAATCGTTTATTTAATTTAGAATATAATTCAAGCTTAAAGTTTCATTCGGCTAGTTTTTATGTATATGAAAACTGTATGTTTTATTGTATTTGTCTAAAGAACTTATTTTCTTTATTTTCTACATTAGTTACTCTATTTATACATAAAAATTTATTGGTAAAAACTAGCCAAGTAAAACTTTAAACTTAAATTATATTCGAAATGAAATAAATGATTTGTTTAAATAAATTATCTGTTAAAATTTGAGTTAAATTATTAAGTGGAAAATGTTGGTGTAGCAATACAAGGAATTGTATTTTTAATTTATTTAGAGACTATGTTTTGTTGCCTGAGAACTTGGCAACACGCTGCCATGTGTTTTGATGTGTGTAATTCTACTTCTTTTTTACTGAACCATTTCTCTCTCGTGCTTAAAATGAGGAAGAAATGTGAGGAAATATTTAAGTAGGTAACATGAATTTGGCAACCTATGACAAATTTCTGCTTGGTGTATCCAACCAGATATCATATATACATACTCAAGCTACATGTGTAGGATGTTGTAAGCCAACAAATTATATTATGTGGTGGCCATTGTAAAACATAATAACAATTATATTATATCAACGATTTATTAACATAATTGCATGGGAGGAACAGTGGAGCATACCTACATTTGGGAACCTCTGCTCTAGATCTTACTTAGACTATTAGTGGGAGATAGATACAGTTAAGATCATTTTATTTGTATAATCAATTTATATCTTTTCAGCTGAACCAGTTGTCAAAGCATTCTTAGGTGAACTGCAAAAAGAAGCAATATTTGTTTATGTTGATGTAGGTGATAAAGACTAGTAAGTATAATTTATAAATAAGTTAGTAGCAAATTTTGAATTAGCTGTTTTACAAAATCATCTAGAATTATCATTATATACGAGTAAACTGCAATCATACATCCATCGTATCATATTATTGGGGGCATAAGATAAAAAGATAAGCTGTACATTACAAAACTATTGTAAAGTACAACTTATGTACTTATCTTGTCTGATACAATTTGATATAATGTCCATCAATGCTATTGATAATATTGAATGTTTTAGAGAGAAAAATGTGTATACTTCACAAATGTAGTTCATTATTTGACAAGAAAAATATTTGATCATTTTCTATGACTTCGTTTTTGATTAATACATGTTTACTGCAGGAATTAACACTATTTATTACAAGCGACATTTTAATATAAGACATAATAATCTACCCATAATTTTAATCTCAAATAGTACTTATATTCAACAACCCACGTGGTGGAGCGGTCACCATATCGGACTGACACGCAGTGGGTCTTGGGTTCGATCCCCGGCCAGACAGACATCTGAATGATGAATTTAGATTTCTGTTCTGCATCTGGGTGTTTATGTATTCATCTTTGTGTGTCCATGGCACCCACGACACAGGGGAAAATCCCAGTGTGGGGCTATGAGTGTAGAAAGCGTTTATGTATTTGATGATTCAAGTTATTAACTACTGCATGCCATATTGATTGAAATGTCTTTTTCAGTTGGAAAAATAAGGCTTGTCCATTTAGGACAGACAGCAGAACGAGACTAATGGTTATACCAACTATCATCAAATGGAAAGGTGTCCAAAGGTTAGAAGGGAGTCAGTGCAACAAAGTAGACCTTCTACGTATGTTATTTGAAGATGAAGATTAACTGTTTATTATTTAAAAGTAAAACTATATTGCTATATTATATGCAATTATGTTATATCGTAAGACTTAATTCTATACAAGACTATGCATTTTGTGAACTGGAATCAATATAACAATAAACTTCATGAAATGGGAAGTTATATGTTGCACTGTGAGAATAAAAGGACACTAAGTCAAATGTTCAGCAAATTTGCTTACATGTATATCGTCTAGCGAATCAAAAATGATGATTTGACGATTTAGTGCTAGATAATGGCAACTAAAAATGTTATGTTACTTTAACAATCATTGGCTCTCATGTATGAGGCGAACATGTTAGTCCGTTACATTACTTTAGTGATCACCGGCTCACTTATATATGAGGCGAGCATCTTAGTCCTCGGGTTCCATATACAGATGCTTACAAATGTCCATGGGCGATAGTGACTACTTACCATCAGGTGGACTGCAAGCTCGTTTGCTAGTTTAGTCTAATAAAAAAATAGCTTGCTTCAATTATGTCACCGACAAGCAAAAATTTGGTTACTTTCGCAAAATATACGTATTCGCATTAAGTACCTTTTATTTTCATGGTGCAATATGGTGAGTGTAAATCAATGGAATGTGTATGTAAGCTTGAGATATGTATTAAAATATACTTCAATTATAACATCATGATTGCTACAAGAATGTGTATTAAAAATATTGATTATCACTTTAATATCTAGGTCTTGTATAAATAAATGACACAACAAGACACAATGTAAATGTATTAGTAAGTGTCTTAAAATATTTTAATACAATAAATATTTTGCATTTAATGGTATAAAGATTTATTTTATTTCCTTAAATATTTTTTTGAAAAGCAAGACAAGAGTTCAAAAGGTCATCAGTTGGACTATAAATGCTCCTATACTACTTCTATAGAAAAACACACTAAATACTAATAACATGATATAGGACTTCGAAATAAAATATAGTGTTAACAGTAGGAAATTTATTTAATTTCTTTTTAAGTACAAAACAAATTATATAATACATACACCAATTTAAATTTTATCTATAAAATAGCCTTTAATAAAATGTTCTAAGTAAACAATATACATAGGTTCCAAACCTTTACGCCATATCTAACGCTTATTCTACTTAAATCTAAGTTATTTGGAAGTATACCTGCCTAGACGAAAACCTGTAATATACTATATAGGTATATATCGCAATAAATGCAACAGATAAGCAAAAAGATTACTTGTGTAATGCCATGCCTATTAAAAAAAAATACTTTAGTCATTCACCTTCCTGAAAAAATTTGCAAGCAATCAATGTGATCTATTATTTAGATAAATAGCACAATATTTTATATCTGTGTAGAGAAATCATTGATAAAATAACATACAATACCTAAATTTTATTCTTACAGTCAAACATAACTGATTCATTAGTGCATATCTATGCGTTATTGTGCAGTGCCCGACACGAAGCTATGAACTGAATATGTTAATCCTCAGATTTATAACTTTGTTCTAAACCAACATATTTTTATATTTGTACTTTTTCATAAATCAGTTTTCCATTGAATTTGTACTTAGCATTTGATTTGTATATTTAAAAATATAATAATATTTAATTAACTACAGCAGGTGCGCTTATTTAAATGTGATATTTTTTAGTTCAAACCAAAATTATCAAAGTAAACAATCTTATTTATGTAGATAATCTAAATTAAATCTTATTTGTGTAGGTAAATAAATTTCTTCGTGTATAACACATAATTTTAAAATGATGTGAAACGTTATAACAATAATGCTGAATGAAAGAATGAACATTATCATTCATTCGGAAAAACAAACAGTTGTCTAACTAGTACACTGAAATGGGATATTTATGAATGGACACCTACTAAATTAAGTTTAGGTACACGTTCTTGAGTCCAATCAATTTAATTACTATCAGCAACATTTTGTACATACATCCCCCATTAAATTTATAAATCGTCCATATCAGCCATGATAGCTCACAGCCACATATAGGAATGTATAGAAGCGATGTGATATAGAGCTGTGTTCTATTCAAAATATAATCTATCACAGGAAATGCTTCTTCATTTTACTAATCAACTAATAAATTGAGCAAAAAAAACATACACCTTAGCTCCGTACTTACACTAAAAAGTCATGGGTTCCTAGGCTATCATAACATTTATGATATCAACATTTTAGAATAATATTAGTCTTAAATTTCTTTAATTCCTGTGCCCATTATAAGCAACGTTATGCATAACTGCCAACTACGTAAGGCTTATATACCCTTCTAAGATATTTAATTTTACAAACCGACCATGCTAACTTGACGAATGTCAAACATGACGTCACTCGCAAGCTCGCGAGTACTGATAAAAAAATGCAATAATGATTTTTTGTGAAATTTTGATTTCAATGAAATGTAAATTTGTATAAATTTCTGTCTTAATAATTTATACTTAAACAACTTATTACTTATTTTGGTTATCATTGTAACAAAAACTAATGAGTACAACAAATTAATATTTGCTTATTTAGTTTATTATCTTAAATCAAAAAACAGTAAGGAGTTTAGGCGCGAACGGTAGTAGGACGAGAGCGGGGCATGAGGCGGGACCGGGAAGGGAGACCGCATTTCTCCCGTTCGTCTAGTTAGCTTGGTCGAGTAGTAGTTATAATCATAGTCAATTCAATTGTATAATCCTTGATATAATATAATAAATAACTAGAAAATTTGTTATCCGATTAAACAAACAGTTAAACATTTTATTATGCAGATATCAAGTATTCACAGTTATTAGGTACTCCAAATGTAATATGCAAATACGTATAGGTACTTTTCATTTTTTTGGTTAAACAGCAAGCATAGAAGTCCCCCACTTTTGACACATTTTCAACCGACTTCAAAAAGGATGAGGTTATTACATTAACATTAATTCAAATAATTTCCAACAATTTGTGTAACAAACTGAAAGCGGTTATACAGTCTACCGTACGGTAGACTGTATAACCGTTTTCAGTACCGTACGGTACGTACAGTATACCGTAGTCTAATTATTAAATATACACAATAGTTTTATTTATTGTACGTTAGAGCTGGTAGCCAACTCGGTAGTCACGGCAACGTCTTCTGGCTCGTCGCTCATGTTGAGGTCGCGGTTGGGAACGGCGATCAGTACATCGTAGTACACCTTCTTGCTCCTTATGAAAGCGCTCTTGTTGTCGAATATTACTGAATCTGTGAAATGAATTAAAGTTTGAAAAGGATCGTAAAAACAGTATAAAGTTAAAAAAGTTGTTTCAACTGAAAACGTTTATTCAAGTTTAAAGAGCGTGAAATTTTTTACGAAACAACAGCCCTGCTATCGAAATGACTAATGCCTAGCAGAAAGTTAGTAGAATCCATTTCTGGTTCGATTCCGGAGACGCTATTACCACATCTATTCTGTCAACAGCAGTAGCGGCTTTACACATCTGTTGCCAGTAAGCTATTCAGTGGTGTCCATTTATTTCAGCGAAAAAAGGTCCAGATCTAAATATTCTGCCGCACTCAAGACGTGCCAACTGAGAGTCATGGAGCCCTCCGGTGAAAAGAATTGACAAGATAGCATTAATATTTGCCGCTCATAAAATCTGCCACTCTAGTCTCCAGCCTGCTGGTAAACCTGCCACTGGTCAACAGCAGCATTAAGCGCTGCTGTGTTCTGGTTTAAAGCTAGTACTCGACATATACCTATCAGGTGTAGCAACGCATCTATGACCTTCAGATAGTACTAATCTTATTTGAGGTTGATTAAAGCTAGCAGTGGCTGTTTACCATCACCTATGCTCGTTTGCTACTTCCATATTATAAAAATAAAAACTGAGATTGCAGTCCACGGGTGCTAGGGCACTGTATACATGTTTGTCATTAAATAAATGCCAAGTTATTTATTTGTTACCATTTGCTACCTCTGTAAAATAAACATAATAAGTGATACATACAAGTGGCGGGTCCGGTGACGGGCAGCACGCCGACGTCGGCGGGCCCCTCCGCCACGCGGCGCGGCCCGTGCACCACCTCCTCCGCGCCGTCCTCGCCGCGACGCTTGATCACGAACTTTATGTCGTGGCTGTCCACGCCGAAATCCCACCTGGAACATGGGTGCTCACTTTAATATTGCCAGTTATAAAGCTATCATGGGCTCCTACTTATTTGGGTAGTTTTTAGTTTTTTTTTATTTATCTACTTCTTTTTATTTTTTATTTATAATATAAATAACACTCGCTACAACCATAGCCCCACACTATCTTTCTCTTTAAACATTGTGAATAACGAAATACAATGTTTAGTATATATACACATATCATATATGTATGTACTTATTACGTGTTTTTTTTTTAACATTTTTGAACCAGGCAATAATCCGGAAATAATATAAATCATTTTTTCTTTATTACATCGGTATAATGGAGTAACATTAGGCTTTATAACACGGAAGATAATAATGCTAATGTACTAATGATTTAAACATGAAGATATCATTAAGCACGTAATTATTGTAATAAATTGTTTCTATCTTACGTAAAGGTAAATCAAAATGCCTTAAAACGTAAACCTCGGGTAAGTATGTAATTATTGTGTATTTTCTTAAGCATACAACATTATCCTTACAATAATTTTATAATTTTAAACCTATGTTAGTGTTTCTATCTGTGCAATTCATCACCAACCAGTTCCGCTAAGGATGCGGTGATTATTATTATTGAATCTTAAGAAATAATTGCCATACTTTTTAAATCAAGTGCAGTATCGACTATGGTTATCATGCGATCCTTCTCCCCCCTTGCTGAGATATGTCTCGGCTTCCCCCACATATAGCACGTTCAAAATTAATAAAGAAACATGTTTAATCTAATTAAAAAAAATTAACAAAAAATACAACCATGCAAAATAATTCAAATATGTTTTACTTAAACCTTAAAATATCAAGTTGACCATTTAAAAAGTCTGGGAACATATTGAATTATGTTGTAAGTCATATTTAGTACATATTTTGTAAGCCAAACAAAAAAGAGCCGATACATCCATTCATAGATTTTCTAGCAAGTTTTTTAATCAGAATATGGCCACTAATAAAATTACTTTTTGTATACCTCTAATAACCTTAGAATATGTTGTTTAATAATACATAAGCGTACAAATGCGTATTTCCATAAAATAATAATTCATTTTGTATCTATAATGTTTTTTTTTCTGTTGTGGATTCGGTTAAAATGTTGCCGTTTTTGCTTTTATCTTTTTGTTGTATAATATGTGAATATTCTCTATATTATTAATTTTGTTGATACTGTTGTAATATTTCGGAATGTTTGATACACTTACTTTTATATTTAATAATATTAATGATAGATAAAATATAAAAAAGTTAGTTTTAAATTAAAAAACCGTCTCCTAGGACCTTTTAAAATAAAATAAAACCTCAGAATTGCGATACCAAATTCGAAGGAGACGCTGATTTACGGCAAATAATATAGGATTTTGTTGATGTTTGCTACGAACTCATAATAATAAAAACGATTTTGGGAAAGATGTTGCTGCTTTTCCTTTTATATGACTTATCGCAAGGTAAAAACAAAATATGTATGTAATGTGAAATTTGCATTCTATGGAAATAATCAAACTGTGGTCGCATTTTGGGGGTTTTCTTGAAGCCCGTGTTTACAGGACATATTATACATTCATGTATGTTGTTTTCTAGTCAAATGAAAATTTCATTTAAATCGTTGGATAATAGACAACTACCACGCCTACTTTATTAAGAGTAGTTTCAAGCATTAATCTCAAGTTTTGAGTTTAATCACTTTGCGATATGTCAAATATATAAGTACTTACTTCAAAACGCTCTCCTTGTCAACGCACAGAAGGTCCACGATGTGTTTCTCGCCGGTCTTAATCGTGATGCGTTTGTATTCCTTGTCTTGCTCGTGGGTATTTTGTGAGTAGTAACTCTTAGGCACCTTGCCTCCTGGCCTCACCTGTATTTTAAATATGCATCGCTTAATTATTTATTAAGATTCTAACTTATATGCCTAAAAATATATAAGAAGATTTTTAAGGATTTTAAGGATTTTTTCCTTGCATGATTTGGAATATGCTAACGGACATGTAGTATCTAGTTCAGAAATTAATTTATTAACTATAAAGTTTTTCACAGAATATTAAAAAAAATGATGCAACAAATAAAAAAATGTACTTTCATGAAAAAATTATGAAGTATGTTAATCGCGCTTGTGTTTGTGATAATCCGAAATAAAGTACTGGGTTATTTCTTACAAAATTTATACTTACAATCAAACCACATCTCGGATCGCCATTCTCATCGACCATAGTGCCACCATAATGAGCCGGTAGCTGATCCTTGTCAATGATCGCTAAAACGTGGGGCTGCCATTTCTTGGGATCCGATCCGTATATCCTAATCTTCGATATCGTGTACTCGTGCATAAACTTCTTTATAACGGAAAATGCCAGCGAGAACACTTTGGGCGCTAAAATAGAAACAAAAGGTTTAAAAATACAGTCGAATCGAGAATCTCCTCCTTTTTGAAGTCGGTTAAAAATTATCAGCAAGACTAAATTTTGTTTTAACGACCTTTGTTCTTCTAATGTTTTTGTCATACATTATGTTTGGTTTTTGTTTAGAATAAAAACATGCTATTTGCGTATTGAAATAATAAAAACGGAAACGTACTTTTTGCAACTAATAATAGGTATATCTAGTTATGATAATCATCGATTTGAAACATGTAAATGGCTTTAATATTTTCGCGCGTAACTTTTTGTTCATTAGTGTTAAGGAAGAAAATATAATGTATCTCACTCGTTTATATTAAAAAAATAAAAGGTTATTTGAAAAGATGTTATTAAATTCGATTATTAGGCAAATAATGTAGTATGTGAACTTGTAGCTTTATAAAATACACGAGAACGAACAACCTAAAGAGCAATGTTTAGCAGAAAGGTCGGATGTGATATGGATGGCGACCGTCAAGCTAATTTTATATGATGAAGTCAACCATGGTGTTCAATGTTCTCATAATATTTAGTTTTTGTAACCATCAATAGATGGCAGTGTATCAATGTTACATAAGAAGTTTATTATGTAGTTCAGTCAACTTCAATTAGATGTCGTTGTACCTAAAATTGAATCACGCTAACGGAATTTTTTGTAATGTGTATATATAGCCTGAAGAAAATAAATATTGTGCTCACTCGCTTGGAAACATTGTTTCATTGCGTTTGCCCCTTTGGACCTCTCGACAATTCAACATGAAAATATTTTTTCCATTCGAGCCAGTAGTTCGTGAGATTAGCGCATTCAACCAAACAAACCTTCTTTATTGTATAGATATAATATTAGGAATTACATCTAATTTTGATAATTCTTCAAGTTAGTTCAAGAAGTAGATGTCTTTTTTTAAGTACCAATATATTGAATATCGAGATTCAATTCGTTGAAATTAAAAAATGCCGTTTTGGTATTTTGAAGGTGATAGAACTCCCTGTGATTTCATTCCTGAGGAAGCACCGCCACACCTATTTCTGCCTAATAACAGTAATTCTGGAGGCATGCTTATCCGAGGTGTTCCGAATTAGTCCTTAGGGGAAGCAATCTTAGGTTAGGTTGTGGCCAATCTCAGGTAAGATTTTAATCCTATTTGGAGTAAATTACTGATGTCCGTGGGTGACAGTTGCCATTTATAAATATTATATAACAGGACTTACATAACATGGAATTGCAATTAAGTGAAAAATGTCTTTTGTACGGAATTGAATTATTCTTCTTATTGTACAGAATTCCAAAGTAGTCATTAAATTCGATGTTGAAAAATAAATCTTTATGTTTTAATCTTTAAAATTGATATCAGATTGAAATTGAAGAATATATCGGAAATAGAGTAGGTCACGCCACGTTTATCTTGGGGAAATTAAAATGCTGGCCATGTCTGTTCATAACTGAATGTTGGCAACTCTACTTCTGGTACACAGTACCAACGTAATTTGGGCTGTTAACGGTGGTTTTTATTCTCGGAATTGAATCGCACGAGCTTCTTGGATCGTGACCGAACTACGCAAAACTGAGGTTAAGTAAGGTAACTATTCCATCCGCGGCGAACTTGATAGTTTTTTTCATTTTCCTCCAATAGTGAAAGTAAATCAATAAGTTTTGATTGATTGAGGATATTTTTGTTTTAGAACTGTGTGATTATTACTTTAGTTATCCATGTCAATTACTAAACGAATACTTCAGTAAATCATTTACTTACGCTATCAGGCTGGTGTCAATATTTCGAGGCTTATGTTAAACTCTAGACATTTTTATATGAAAGGAAGTACTCGCATCTAGAAAAATATTTTAATAAAATTACTAAGCACTAAATAAAACTTATAAAGCGGAGTAAATATGAAATCAAAAGTTTAATAGAACAATAATAGACATTTTTGGATTTACTTTACTACTGATTCCATGCAATTAACAAAGCTCTCTATTGCTCCTAATTAGATAATGGTGGAGTGTACGAAATATTTTTCTGTGGCTAACCACATGTAATACTCTTATTTTCTATGGATTTGATTACAGATGAGTGGCAGTGATCACCTCACTATCTCATAGATGGCATGCTTGCTTCGACAAAATAATATAATTCGACAAAATAAATTAATATCATTTATTGCCCCATAAAAATGAACAAAAAGAAATCAACTTTAGTCGCTTCTCGTCCATAGCCGACACTGAAGCAGGAGAAGTTATGAGTCTATCTACGGTCTTATTTATTCATAGTATTGTAATCTGATTCAATGTAATGAACTCGAATAGTTGTTTAGCAGCCAGGGTTGGTAATTAAGACGCTTCTTCGTTTGTTTGGAATCTTCCGACCTTAGTAAATAGTTCGGTTTATTTGCACCTGCATAAGAAGTGAGTTGCTCAGTAACTTGTAATTCTTTAATAAGTTAGTGATATTCGTTATATCGGTTAAAATATGAAACGCGTCGATATACATATGATATATTAATATGGTGTTGTTTTATGAACAATACTTTAAAAACGTACATAAACCTTCTTTATTTTCAATATCCGATTTAAATAATAGTTCCTCAGAATTATACATTGGATCTGGGATTACCCAGGAACCATTAGGTTCCCTTAGGAATTGTGTCTCTAGTTTCACATACACTAAACTAAGTACAACAATTTTCAGACACATATATATTTATGTGCGATGTAAAGGATCTCAATAAATTAACTTATCTAAAATATAGAAGTTGTAAATAGTGACGTCACAATTTAAACATTCTATCAAATGGAATTCACATTTCTATATGATAGGTCGGAAAATTCTATAGATACTAACAATAACAACAAACCGCAGAACAAAACAAATAAATCCATTTAATTGGGAATTCCATGTAGTGACACAGCATAAAATATACGTGAAATACAAAATTAATGTTATTGTTAACAATTTTCCAAATGTGTAAATAATATTTATACGCAAAAATACTTTATTTGTGGTTATATTGTTATTACCTCCTTATTATACACAATAGCTTGCCGTTAGAAAATAGTTTCAATTAGAACGACAATTGTTTCCTCCTCGTCTGCCCATTATTGTCCCTGTGCTGGGCACAGGTCTTCTCTCAGAGCGAGAGAGTTTTAGGCCATAGTCCGTGCTAGCCAAGTGCAGATTGGTAGATTTCACACATCTGTGACAACTTTATTTTTTTAGAGAATTCTTAGGTATGCAGGTTTCTTCACGATCTGTTCCTTCGCCGTAAAGCAGTGATAATTAATTTCTAATACGCACATAATTTTAGAAAAATCAGAACCTCGGACCCTCGATTAAGAGGCAGATTTTCAACCATTAGGTTATCACTGCAATTATGTAGTGACACTGGTTTATGTATCAATAACTTTTATTAATTCATTATAAGGACGGGCAAGTCCATTTAGGATCAGGACCTTAATAGATACTTTTTATACACAATTTTTTACTTATTCGTAATTTCGTCAGTCCATCTGTAAGGTGAAAACTCATTTCAGGTCATTTTGAATATATGATCGCTAATCAAGGATCTATCTTCTATATTAGTTGGCAGTCATATAAGTACAAGACGTATAAATTTCTGGTCACTGACTTGGTTTCATTCAGTCGTTAATTTTCTCGCGTAAAAATGCAGATGAAAAATTATAATAATAGCAGGTATTAATATATTTCAGGAAAGATTTTTTGCTATAATATTAATATTAAGTATCAAATAAGCATGCAGTACACATGATGGTAAGTTGTCACACCTGTCCATGAACATGTGTCACTAACTCTACATATTATAGGAGATTTATCTAAAGTCTATGTAATTAATCATAGATACCGTAGGTGTGAGTATTATTCAGCCGGGGAGGTAAAGCAATTCTTGCAATTCGTTGGAAGCGTGTGGTTGAAGGTTTACTTACATGTAAGGCGACCATAATAGTCTTGAGGAATGACAATATCTTCATAATGACGGACAATATAAACGCTTTCTCC
>DWLI01002964.1:0-12390 GCA_018249915.1 Cecropterus dorantes dorantes
ATTTGTAAATGGTCTAGTGTAATGTATTGTTTGTAAGCTGTTGGTGTGACAAATAAATAAATAAACCCTCCCTGCATCCTTTAGCGACACCCCTATTATTATCGCTTTATTTTGTTCATCAGACTGGCCTTTTACGACGAGCTAGCAGAGCTGCTAAAGCCATCGACGATGATGCCAGTTCAAGCCGGCCGCATGCAGGAGGGCAACTTCGTGTTCCACCTCACACCGCAGCAGGCCACCGAGATCGCCTCTGGGAAGGATCTGATCGGCTCCGGGAATAAACTCGATTATGTTATACAGGTAAGGTTTGGATTATATTGAAAGCTATTCAGTCATTTAACTGTCTTAAAACTAGTACTATGTTAGGCAATTTGTGATTTGATCTTTGCCGCAGATGGTTACTTGACTAAAAACTATATCCTTTATATAATAAATCTGTGATCTTGACATATCACTGAATAAGAGCCAAGATCAGCATATTAATCAGCTCGGACTGAACTTAACTCAACCAAAAGAACATGTTGATGGATTCAATGAGTAAACCACCATGCCATAAATGTGACTTCACGGATATCTGTTATATTAGAAGTATATTTTCTATTGTTCTGTCTGTAGTGTTATTTTGAGAAGACTATGAAAGTTAATGAAACAATTGTCCAGGTTTCGAAACTTGAAAGCACCTCCTATTGTACAATGTTGTTTTCTTCAACAGGCCCAGTTGCGATTCTGTCTTCTAGAAACGTCGTGTGATCAGGAGGACTACTTCCCACCTAGTGTTAATGTTAAAGTAAACAATAAGTTATGTCCATTACCAGTAAGTATTTTTTCCTCTAAACTATTCCCTATATATGAGTAAAATATTATATCTGAAATAAATTATAATTATGATGCTTGTTGCAAACTTTATATCGTTCTGCTAAGTACCAGTTTCTCCTAAAATGGAGGATACAAATTTCTTAAATATGGAGCAGTGATGTTTATAATTTACTAGCTTAAGAACTCTTGCATCGCTATGGGACATAAAAATAATCGCCATTTTTAAATAGTTTTAACGCAGATTCCTATTTTTTCTCGTATTAAATATAGCCTATGTTCATCAGGGATAATGTAGGATTCTAATGGTAAAAGAATTTTTTAAATTGGTCCAGTAGTTTCGGAGCCTAATCAATACCAACAATCAAATCTTTCCTCTTTATAATATTAGTATAGATACTTATTTATAAAGCTTTTTGAGGTTTTTTAATGACTGAGCTAGTGCTAACAACCATAGCGACCAAAGCACCGAAATGCGTAAGACTGATTACATATACAAATTTTTAAATTTGTAAATCGTCTTGATGTACAATTTGTTGCAACCAAATCCAGCATTGTAGGTAACGTTATGTAGAGCTGTTCACATATTTTGAGTCTAATAATACCGCAATACCTCTTCAACGTTGTATTTTTTGTCACAGAATCCAATTCCAACCAACAAACCGACGCCAGAGCCGAAGCGACCACCCCGGCCAGTGAACATATCGTCGCTGGTGAAACTGTCGCCGACGGTCGCCAACACGATCCACGTGTCGTGGGCGTCAGACTTTACGCGGGCGTATGTGATTGGAGTCTATATGGTGAAGAAACTTACCTCCGCAGAACTACTTCAAAGGCTCAAGAATAAAGGGACGAAAAATGCAGATTATACGCGCTCGTTAAGTGAGTTATTTTATTTTATTAGTGAGTTATTATATGAAGGGGAAAACGCCTATCAAAATTACATTATATCAAGAACGCTCAGGAATACGACGATTGAAACGCACATAGGAACTTCGATAATTTTGGTGTCTTTTTTTGTTGTGAAAACTATCAAGTTATATTTTACCTAAAATGATATTTAAAGGTTCTATTATACACACTAATACACAATTGTTTAAACATTTATGAATATTGAAATTAAACAATATAAGATTTTTACTAGTTTGAAGGAAGTAACAGCTATAAGAAGACTAGGTTTAATTTATATTGATATGTATTTTGACAATATATTGAATGAAAGAAAAATGTTATAAAGAAGCTAGTGAAAAAATTGTACAGGCAGAGATAAAAGTGCATTTAATAATTTTACATAAAATAATCACTCTATTGAATGACAATGGCAGTTGCTATGTTCACCTAAATATCGTTAACACGTAGCTCTCACTTCCAGTCAAAGAGAAACTATCCGAGGACTACGACAGCGAGATAGCGACGACGTCCCTCCGCGTGTCGCTGATGTGTCCGCTCGGCAAGATGCGCATGTCGTGTCCGTGTCGGCCGGCCAACTGCCCTCACTTGCAATGCTTCGACGCGTCCCTATTCCTTCAGATGAACGAGCGGAAACCGACGTGGTTGTGTCCGGTGTGCGATAGGCCGGCGCCGTACGACTCGCTTGTTGTTGATGGGTGAGTGTATTAAGGCATAAAGTAAAGATACATTATGCTGATAAGTACTGATTACCTTATAGTTGAAAGGGCCTCTCAATCGAGGTCTGAATCCCAGGCATGCACCACAAACTTTTTCTCAATTGTGTCAGGAGTGTAATGTTTGTAAAAATATGTGCATAGTAGAAATTATTTATCACTGTTTTATGTTACCATAAAACCGTGATAAATAATTCTATATTCTATAGAAAAACATTTTGAGAAAACCTACCAATTTTCATTTGGCCAACGTGCTGGACTATGGTCTAAAATTCAAATAAAAATATTTAAAGCCAAGTAAGTATACCTATTTTTAGAGGTCAACATGTGTTACATGTTTTCAAACCACACTTAAGTCTTCTTAAAATGTGTATCAATGGCTATACAATGGTTACATCAACAACAAAGTGCACATAAACCTTTGTCACTAGTGATCACTCATTCAATTATCCAACATGCTGTTGCCATGCGTCATTGCTTAAGTTTATAAATCTGTAAGTTCATCTTATTGTTCCACTAGTCTGTCTGCAACCTAACAAAGTTTCTGTTGCCCAGTATCACTGATAGTCATTACATACATCTCTATGTACAGGTACTTCCAAGAGGTGTTAACGTCGTCCCGGCTGTCGAGCGACTGCAACGAGATCCAATTGCACGCGGATGGCAGTTGGTCTGCCCACACACCCCCAGCTCGCGCCCCGCAAGCCGTGGCCCCCAACCCGGAGCCCGTCACACTCATATCTGATGACCTGGGTCAGTATTTGTATCAAATTGAAGTATCAAATAAGCATGCAGTACCTGATAGTAAGTAGTCACTGTCTCGTGGACATCTGTAAGCAATATAGAAAAGGGCTTCTATCTGAAGTCGATTACTGATGCGTTGCTACTTCCAAGGACTAAAATAGTCGTCTCACATATAAATGAGTTAGAAACCACACCCTTCCAGCGAAACGCAAGAATTGCTTCACGCTAGAAATTGGTGGGGCAGTGTTATTTCCTCGGTCGAATTACACTAATTTTACTACCTGGCAACGGATTAAAAATAGGCAGTGCATACACATTCATTCCTTTGATTCGCGCTAAATACTAATTTTTCGTAAATATTCACTATTCAAAAATTATAACGAAGTGGAAGTCCACTTCGTTATAATTTACTACCTATAGTAGTGAGCAACTCACAGACGTTTGGAAGGCATCCTCTCAGCGGCCAGGCTTCATAAATATTAACCAATAAACAATCTTAATAATTATTTTCGTTTGCAGAAGTGATACCAGTCGACGGCAACGGTAGTGCAAAACGTGCGGCGGTGGGTGAGGGTCGCACACCAAAGTCGGCAGAGGTTCTGGTGGACCTCACATCAGACTCTGAAGATGAACTGCCCCTCAAGAGGAAGATCCCTCTGCCTAAGGGCACCCCGCCGGCCGCTGAGACTAAGAGCGAAGATAACTACTCCAGTGGTGGGTTTTAGTCATTACTTTTAAAGTTGTAGCAGAAGTAAGCTATCAACCTTTTAACTTTATGGCATATTATAATTGTAGATTAAGAATTTAAAATACTAATAAACTTGGTTTGACTTATAGTCCAGTCAAACAAATAAGGTTTGAATATAATGTAGTTCAAATAATACAAAACGGATTTGTAAAGGTTTTCAGCATGGCAATGGCAGCAACCACCCGCAAGGATTGGAAATAAATGTCGAAAAGTGTGTTATCACAGTTTCACTCAAAAACGGTGAAAATTAGACAAAAAAGTTGTAATGAAAATGTTGAGAGCTTAAAGTTTTTGTTGATAAAAGTTAATTACTTTAGTTTTAGTATTTACAAAAAAGGGGAGAAAAACTCCCTCTTCAATAAAAAGGTCGGCCCCCAAAATGTCCTTGCGAGATAATATTTTGTTTTTCCGTACACAGACTGCACGCTGACGGCGGCGGAGGCGGTGTCGTCGAGCGGGTACCGGTCGCCGGGCGCGGCGGCGGCGGGCGGCGGCGTCATCTCGCTGGACAGCCCCAGCCCGCCCGCGCCCGCCTCGCCGCGCGCGCCCTACCCGCACTCGCTGCCCGACGACCACTGTGAGTACCTCACACGTACACGCTCTCACTGCCTCTCTCACTAGTGTCCGACCGCAGCTTCGGTCCGCAGCCAAAATCACTGGGCTAAAATCATTTTGGCCGAAGCTGAAAGTTTCTAGCAAGAGCCAAGATATTTGAACCTTCGGCTTCGGTTGAAGGATTTGACTATAGGCGGATTATTCGCTTCGGCCAAAAAGGAAACAAATAAGAATGCGAGCACGGCTAGACACTACTGGATGAGTAGACCACGTGCGCATTCTCTACCCGATGACCACTAGGCTATTGCGCGACGGCGTCAGAGATCAATATCATTTGAAAGGCACTGACGAGACTGGTGTGGAAAACTGCGAGGAACCAAGTCTCATTCATTGCAATTAGGCCGGCTATCAAAAAAAAGATGACTATCACTTTCACTAACTTTTGATTTATTATTCTTATAGACTATATGCTCGATGTATTAGGCCCTTGGAAATATTTTTTTTTTACATTATAAAGCATGTCTATTTTAGAAATGCAAAGTGCTACTTCTGCGAACGAAGCGGTTGTCCACTTCGCACGTCGGCGGGCTAGGGGTTACTACCATTGTTTCGTGTAGACTGCAAACGGATCGTTTGCTAATTTATGAATTGGCAAAAAAACCCTCAGTAGCAGTAATAAATCAACCTACAATGTACTTTTTTCCTGACGTAGATCTCTTATTAAGAATGTCGTTACTATAGTATCATAGTATAGGTTTATCACTAGTATAACTATAAAAAGAAAGATATAGTTTTGTTTTGTATATTCCATCAACGTTGACAGCAATTAACTAAATGAATATTGCAGGCACGAGTAATAACAGCGAGCGTGATGAAAGCGAAGCTGCGCCTGCCCACTGGGCTCCATACGCGGACGCCGAGCGGGACGGGCACGACTCATATCGAAGGTATGCATCGCATTTTTATATTTTATAAAAGTTTTTATTTGATAAAGATATAGAATCATATGATAGGACCATGAATATAGTTGAAACCTCTGTGTTTCGAATCCGGAAGAACCACAGTCACACCTATTTCTGCCTAATAAAAGCAGTGTAATGCACTGCTATGTTCTGGTCTGAAGCGTGTGGTAAGGAAGGCATACTTATCCAAGGCATTCCAACTTAGTCCTCAGGGGTAGCAACGCATCTGTGGCTATCTCAGGTAAGACTGATCTTATCTGAGGATTGATTACAGGTGTCCATTGGTGGCAGTTACCATTTACCATCATGTGGACTGCGTGCTCGGTTGTTACTTCTGTTTTATAAAATAATAAATAATAATAATAATAAATAAATAAACTGTATAGGAGCCCCTACTTAAAATAGGTATACGCCTGAATTATGCCATTGCCAAAAATCACACTTATACTCATCCCATTATATTTGGATTTTAGCAAAGACAATGTTTTTAGAAGCTTTGTTTCCCATTAAGAATTATATAATTCACTTACACGATAATCTCAGTCATACCCGTTTTCACTAGAGGTACAGATGAGAGACCTACCTGAGATCGGCCATAGATCTGTTTGTACCACTGACTAAATATGACCCAGTTGGAAATTCCTACATGGAGGAATTTCATACCATCAAGCTAGAACATAGGAGTGCTTATCACTATTGTTATGAGACAGAAATAAGTGGTAAGGCCTGTGCAAATCAAATTGGGATAGATATGCCATTCTGTTTTGGGTGGATAGCTGATGTTTGTATTGATATAGATTACTTAAAAATAATTTGGCTGAATTTTTCTTGCATTATTAAATCATGCGATTCACCTGATGGTATATGGTCACTGCAGCCTATAAACATTATTAATCAACTCCATGTTAAATAGGATTTCACAGCTGAAGCCGACAGTAATATATGAAAAATTAAGCAATGCTTTTAGAAGTTGAAATCATAAAAATTAAAAGGCCATGAACCATAGTGGAGTTTGAGCAACAAGTTTTTAATTCTAAAATAATATGAAAAGAACCTTTAACTTAAAATTAATGATTTTTATATTGTGAGGTTATTCATGCAAAACAACGATATGTTTGTTGGCACTCATAAGAAATATAATCGCCGAATATGTATCAGTGAGTAACTAAAATTCTAATTTTTCATAAAAGTCAAAAGTTGTTTTGCGCAGGTACTGACTGAGGGAGAAGAGTGGCCGCCCCTCCTACACTAGCAGCCATTCTTCTGAGGACGAACAGGAACCTTCTTACCCCGAGGTGCCCATACTGCCGCCCTGAGCATCGCGCCGCCGACGTACTAGATTGAGACTGCATTTTATACTCGCGACTGGGACCTGATAGATTTGCTACTTCAGATGCACCAAATCTGATGAATGAACACAGATTTACACATAAGTTCTGTCAGCTGCTGGGAAGTAGCTGAAATATAGAAAAAAGACCAGGATGGTAATGATAATCACTAAACAATAAAATGGAGAAAGGAATGTACACAACGCAATACATAAATCCTGCCACGTGCAACTACAAATTAAAACTGGTTTGGGGAAATATTAAAAACAGTTGTTCACAGCAATGACTAAACAAAGAAATAGAATTTTGAAGGAATTGCGTTAAGAAAAATCAAAGCAATGTTGAATACCTACTAGAAGGTTTAATGATTAATTCCATTTCACTGCAATGACAAAAAAATGAATTTATGAAGATGTGAGAATGATATAATGCAGACATTTTTATGTATTTAAAAATATGTGTGTTTCTCGGAGGACGTCGAGATTGATAAATTTCATGGCGTTATTCCAACTAGTGATGGACACTTGTGAAAGTGATTTAGTTTTAAGGCATAGTGTGTATAAATTTTAGTTATTTTGTACCGTTGAACGCCGTTGCAAATAGTTTAACTAAAACCAAAATGCTTGATAAATAATTTAATACTGTAGAATTAATTAGTGCAATTATGAATTTACATGGTACGTGTCTCGAAATTAATATTTAGTTATTGAGTATTATATTCTAGCTAGACAAAGATATTTTCGTTTATATGTTACTCTGGTAATTTTGAAAAGTACTGACATTATGGTGTCAGTCCTAATTTTATTTTTGAATATTAGGCCGAAAGAAAAGTCAGTAGAATAATATAATATAATGCCCTACATCTGAGATTGGTTTAAAAATTGTTGCACTAATTCATTTTTATATACGAGTGTACTGGTTTGGTGACACAAAAGTTTTCAAAATACATTATACTTAAATTAAAAAGTATATTTGTGACCTTATTTGGACATAGATAAAATGAAATAATAAAAGATAAATTATGAAACATTTGCGAGTAAATGCAGCTATCGTACCACTTTGTATCGTACCACTCATGATAATGACTATTGTTTTATTATTTATAGTAGAAAGTTCCAGTTGCATTTTTATCTGGACGAATTATCTCATCTAGGCTGTTGTCACTGGGGGTGAAGATCTTAATTTTCTTTGTTACTTAATTCAAAGGTTCATTTATACCTATAGGCATAGTGTGTGAGATATGTTCCGTGGCATACAAAATAATATTTTTCTATAAAATATTATCGATAGATCGTTTCTGCGGCCGTGTCACGGTAGACGCAAACACATTGCATATAAATATAAATGAACCTTAAGACATTCAAAGTATTTTATCAGGACTATTTACATTATTTATATTAAAAATTAATGAATCCAATCTGCCTCCAAGTAGCACATTAGCTCTCGACTAGCAATTAACTCCTTAATTTATTTATTCATAAGGTAGAATAATATAATTTGTAAGTATGTATTATAGTGAATTGTTTTCATACTCTTCGCTAAAGTGCAAAATGTTTCCAAATTATAATGCTTAAGATTAAGGTAATTTGAATAATAAATGTAAATACAGTTATTTGTTTTGTTTCAATGTCATACTTGGGTTTGGAGGGCACTAAGGGAAACTTTGTTATGTTAAATCATAATAATATTATGATTTCACATAACAATTATTTTCCTAAGTGCAAGGGTGGCCAAGTGGTTGATCGCTAGCAGAAATACATACTATTTAAATGAAACGGTATACTTAATATACTGTTTTATACAACATTTCAAGTAGTATAAAAATAGTAGATCTTATACCAACTTGTGGTAAAAAGTCGATTTTAACTCTGATCAAGTTGGATACCCCTGGCTTAGTGGAGATTAGTTATACCGTGATTACAGAAAAGATTAGCGCGCCGCAAATTAATAAAGTTAGGTTTAAAGGCGCTAAAAGCAAAACCGTAAAATATTTTAAATAAAGTAAAAACATGATTATGGTCGTCAATGTTGGTATTTATCTGTTACGGCGGATAAAATATCCATAACATCTTTAAATTTCAAGATAATTTGAATAGGAAATTCAAATATACTTCAGTTGTACTCAATAAATTAGCATATAATTAAGTTTGAATTATAATAAAATTATACAATAAAATCTTACAGGTTATTATTATTTGTTTAGGTTTGTTTACATTGCTAATAAATTAAGGATAAATAAATTCCTGATACCCCTTCATATGGTAGAACTCGATTACAAAGATACCCACATCAAATACTACTTATAAAGACACTCAAACCGTACCAATATTTATTACGCCTCGTACCTAATTACTACCGCGAACTCAGGATCACAGTAAAAATAAATCTTAGA
The DNA here is from genome assembly GCA_018249915.1 of Cecropterus dorantes dorantes. Lineage (NCBI taxonomy): Eukaryota > Metazoa > Arthropoda > Insecta > Lepidoptera > Hesperiidae > Cecropterus > Cecropterus dorantes. The sequence goes on from DWLI01002964.1 coordinate 9,168, forward strand.
TGATCAGCCTTTACATAATATTAAGTCACAGCACTTTAACGACTTATTAAGTAATCATATTTTACTGATATTAAATGCTACCCGATCTATCTTGAAAGCTTTAGTTAAGCTCAGTCATAATCGGAAAGAAAGGGACAGGTACAATGAGAAGCCAACGACCTCCGCTGCAACGTTTAATTGTCGGATAATCATCGTAATGAATGGGCGACTATTCTGATACCGCTACAAACGCTACGCACAATTATTGTCTATTCAGTCATTGGGCAAATCCGCAAAGTAGCAGGCTGCGGCGATAGACGACGCCGATGGTCGTAATCAGTATGCGCCCTTCCTTCTCACATTTTTCTGCCGCCCGTAAAATCTTGTACGTCTCTGTCGGATTAATAAGAACACGCATAGGACGTCTCGCTCACTCGTATACGGCACCGACCGCGCGACCGGGGGACACGTAGCGTTCCTCGTTTCAACCGAGTTCCGCCGTCGTCCGCCGACTCGACGCGGCGCTGACGTGCGATACGCTAAACTAGTGTTTCTACTGTGAAATCACCAGTGTTATTTGTTTATACCTACTATGGATTTGATTACACCGCCCCGAGGAACGACTGTCGATCGTGTGGTGTACTGTACGTGCATGTGTTAAGTTTGAAACTAGCAATATTGTGAAACGAGTCGGCCGCGTTCGTTTATGTGCCGAATGGTGATTAAAAGTAATTTACTTCGCTTTTACGGTGTAGAGGGTCGGTCGGTTCGTATCGATCGCATATCGGAACAAAGCGGTGGATTGTTTTGGCGGCGTGAAGCGGTCCGGTGCTGCGAGAGGTGAGCGGTGTTGTATGATGTGTAGTAAATGGTAATGGATGCGGGGGATCGTAGCTCGTGTAAACGTCGCACGCAACCGATGCACGAGGAGCGGGCGGGGAGGGTTAAGCTCACGTCAAAAGCTTCACTTTATATTTTCTTAGTTAATTCCATTATTAATTATGTCATCATTTGTCCAGTGGTAGTTTGTTTCGCTCGAGGTAGTCGGGTCGGGAGCGATCGAGGGCGCGTAGGTACGTGCCGCGAACGTCGGCTAATAGCTTCACATTGTGAGTGAGTAATGCCCTTCCCTAATGGGATAATGGCTCTCCGCTGGCCGCCGCGCTCGAAATATTTATAAAGCGGTCGAATCGCGGCGTGTCAACAAACGGTGGGCTGTTTGCCTTCCCATTTAGACGACAAGGGAGCCGATAAGGCGAGGCCTCAAGTGCCAACAGACTAAAAGGCTTCTACCTTTACTAATATCAAAACTCAAATATAATAATAACAACGTTTAAGTACCTCTACTCTCTGTTATGGTTAACTCATTGTCAGCTTATTTTTATGGTTAGCATGACTAACTTATCTTTCAATGTTGTAGATAGTAAATACTACTTACGTCGATACTTAAGTATCTACGTCTAATAGATATTAGAAACCTACCTTCTTGCCTCTCTATTACTCTAATTATTTAACTTAAAGATGCAAACACTAACTTCACTGTATACATTGTTGGGGTGTATATACTTCTACTGACCTACCTTCATTTTTAATCTACGTTGTTCCAGGCTAAACATAATTATAAATTCATAACTGTTATTTCGTTTTGCTTGCATCATATCTACTGTTCAAACTATAACTCGAAAAACAACAAGAACAATGTAATATTATACAAGTTCATTTCATAAAGGTAAATATAGTACGTACACGCATATAGTAGTCTCGAATCAAACTCATCCATTGATACGACGACGCATCGTGACACATTGCAACGTCGTGTCGTGAAACGATAGTTTGTCATGGAAATATTCGATGGGCAGCGTAAAAAATACAACACGACTTCAGAGTGGAACGTTTTAATACAATGTCGTTGAAATCCAAAGAACAAATCTTCAGTACAGTAAACAGCTGTGCTCTATTGTCAATGGTCATTTTTAGTCAGCTTTACTGGCGATTTTACAATTTCCCCAGGTAAAGATTTTAAGTTGTTTTCGTATAACTACGACTTATAACTAAATAATTATTAAACTATTATAAACTATTTAATTATATAAATATTTAAGTGTTACATCTCATTACATAATACTTAGATAGGCATAATAATTTAAAAAATGATTAGATTAATTGTTAAAATATTCCGCTAGCTGAGTGGCGTCATAACCACAAGTGCAGAGACCAAATCGTAGAACAGTATTTTCTCATTCATTGGAATTGCATTCATAGTTTCCATGATACCACGTCGTGTCATGCATTGTACCACAATACGAGATCGTGTCGTGATTACTATACACTTACACCATGACATGACGTTGCAAAGTTTTACGATACGACGTCGTGTCGTATGTGTTTTAGTACTAATATTGTAAACGTTATTTTCTAGAACCAATATCTGTGCCCCTAGTAAAATGGCTATAAGTCTAGCAAAAATCAGACTTATACTCATTGCCTTATAGTCTGATTTTGCCAAAGGCTAAAACCAAAGTTATACCCTTTTGCATTAAGGGCACAAATATTATGTGTATAAAAGAAACAGATTTTCTTCATATATTCCATTCTTCGGATTTTCGATTATCCAAATGCCTTAGGAAAGCAATTAGTCGTGCTTCTACTATACTTCAAGAATGTACTTATAAGATTATAGATGTACTAATTGGTATAAACGAGTAAATAAAATTTTATTAACTTCAACTAAACACCTGACGTAGATATAATATTGAACAAACATTGTAATGTATATTTTAAAGGTTAATAAAGGTTCCGTTGTCTTTCATAAAAACGTCTAACTATATCTACGTGAATGATTGGAACTGATAAGAGACATATTTCTTATTAATTTTAAATACCTAATGCTAGAGTCCCACTATTGGGCAGTGGTTCTCCATTTCCCCTATTATGTAGAGATAAGTTGTTTGCGACATATAAGTATGCAAATAAAAGATAAAATTGACTTTCATTATTCGAATTACCACATCATGATATTTCAACCAATAACCTGTTACAAATATACCATAACGGATAACATAGGATGAAAAATATTTCTTAATACCTCAGAAGTATACGAGTATTAAGTTAAACATATCTATAATTAAAACCAAAGATAATCTATTTCTTTTTTACAAAAGCTCTATCAGAAAAATACGAAACGACAAAATATCAAAATCTATAAGTACAAATCAATATCTTTTGTTTATTTAAGCTTTCAAAC
>DWLI01002965.1:0-12389 GCA_018249915.1 Cecropterus dorantes dorantes
GCTGATTCCGAATATGTATATAACTCAATATCGCCCAAAATGTCGCTTAAACCAAATAGCCTTTCACCCCTCGATATATTGTTTTCTACTTGTGCAACTTGGTTTTATTCACATGTACATGGCATTGAAATGGATTTTTCAAATACAGAGAAATTAACCTCAAGAGTCCCATTAAACTTTAAATTTCCTATAATTACATTTGTGTTTTATGAGTTTATTTACATTTATAAATAGCTTTTAGCTAAAAGAGAGTTTGCGTTAATAGAGATGATCAATTGTGATCGTCATCGAGTTGTATAAATATGCTCCATATGTTTTAGAAATTTCGACAGCATGAATTCGAATTCTTGTGGTGCTAACACTTGTCGAATAAAAGACTATCCACAAAATTAAAGTAATACGTTAAGTCATCATTGACAATTGAGTTCAGGGTTAATATCAGAATTGAAGTAAGATTTGCTACGACAAATATTTCAAGCTGCTTTGCAGAGTCCTCGACTGTGGAGAATGTCCATCGATGACCATTTGGTCCGCGTTGTGGATTATAGTGTTCCCAATCCCAGAAAACCGTATAACACCGCATTACCGATTAGACTAGCTTTAGACATTAAATTTCTTCCATCAGAATCGTCGTGTGTTTTCAGACGAAGATGGCGAAGATCCTCGCCATCAGGCGTGACTTAAGAATTTTGTCGTAAACCAGCCACAATAGAACCCACACATGGTCGGCCGGTAGCCTGTCATTTGTCATACGAGACGCGGTACCCTGACGGATTCAATTACGCGCCCCTCCACCGCCTCCAGAAAAGCCGTTCTCATCTTAGATATTATTTTGCAATTTGTGCACATGACACTTCATTACGATCCGTTGATTTTGTTTTACTCTGCATTTGTTTTATTTAGGGAAACAATACGAAACAGTTCATACAGGTGAAAGGATGTTCCAGCACACGCCAATGGCCTAATATTTGTTTGTACCCATATATTTTAACCAGAAGGGCCCAATATATTTTAACTAAGGAGTTACACGAATACTTAAAGAATTCGATATTCTATAGTATATGTACGAGTATAGTGGGAATAATACCAGTAACCTTATATGAAATGTGAAGTGTTGATTCATGAAGCATGTATACATTCTCCACTGACAATATCAAAACTTTGTACATTGTTTCTACTATTTGAATTAACAATACTATTAAGATTCGTTTTATAAACTATTCTATTGTAATTCAATAAACATTCACTAAAATCTTTGCTAACAAATTACGCAAAGCAATAAATATTACAAACTTTAATGAGTAGTATATTTCAGAAACATTGGAATGCTAAAGTTAAGTTGTTGGGAATTGTGAATTATTTATTCCAAGTGACGGTCACGTATTAAACAAAAACAATAAACACTTTGGGAATACTTTAGTAAAATCTGGCTGGCATAATTTATAATAATCTTTGTTATATTAGCGTTACAATGATCATTGTTTAAGACGGTGTTGTTCGAACCGTGAAACTTTTAATAGGCGAGAAGTTAAGGCAAATTGAATAGAACTTGATAATGGTAATATCAAGACGATTCTTAAGGTAACAACGTCGTAAAACGTCGTAAATATTCGCCCAAAATTATTTAGAAAGGAATTTTGTTTGAAACTCTGAAATTTTCCGCCATTTTCATTGTTGTTGCGGTCTAAGTAACATCAAATATTAATTTGTAGATTAATTTATCCAGTCATTATCAAAACAGGAATGCCTTCGAATAATGGACAAATTTTTAAAGTAGACAGCAAATGTTTGTTCTTACCTTTTGTTGTCAGGTTAATAATAAACCATTAAATACAAATAAACAAATAAAAATCGTGTTACAATTGAACTTTTATTAGATTTAGCAGTACCGTAGTAGGTACTTATAAAATTGTCGAATCTAAAACCTTTAGGCGTCATTATAGTGAGAAGACAGTCATCATCCTCTGCGTACCATACATGACATGCACATGGTATATGACACCACAAGATTGGCCGAGTGTGAATTGGTAACTACACACGTTTAAGAAGCTTAATGAGACTTTTCAGCTAAATAAGTTTCTTTACGTATCTATTCCTCATGTGGTCGTGGTTTTATTACGTTTACTACATTACTGGAATGGACTTCTTAATGGACACTCCGTAATATAAAAACGTACGTTTATGCTACGATCAATTTTTTTTATATATAAAATTGGTATAGCAAACGAGCGTGCAGTCCACCTGATGGTAAAAGATCACTGGCGCTGATGGATATCTGTAACCACATTCATACAGTACAGGGATCTCACGGTACTCTGTCTGATGACAATCACAGATGCATTGTTTCTCTGATTAAGATGATCGCCTCACATAAGAAGTTAGTTAGCCACCACACCCTTCCACCGAAATGCAAGAACTGCTTCACATTAGAAATAGAACTATCCAAATATACCTAGGTACTGATAGTGCTTAATATTACTTGGTAGATGTTGGCTTGGCAGTTGGAATTCCGTGGCACAGAGTTCTAAGGGCTTCGACAATAATACATTATACGCCTAAATCTGCAAACAACTAAGCACATAAAAGTACAAATTGGGAATGTTTCGGTGAAAGTATCATTTGTCATCCAAGAAGACAGGAGCCTTCCGGTTGGCAATGTTTTCCTTCTATTTTTTTGTTTATGAATGATATTATAAGTAATCAAAAGAACCTTTAAATTATATGACCCACTTTTGTTCATGATTCTGCACTTACTGCTACTAATGGAGATTACTTTATTTGCAATGAATTCGGAACCGAAGCACCACCATAACAACTAGTCTGAATCTCATATATTACGTATTATTAATTACAGATTTCTATGGTAGATGTGATAGGTGGATTGCATGCTAGTTTGCTTCGCTTGTGGTGAAATGAAATAAAACAAAAGAAATGAACTGAAATCAAAACAGCTGAAGCTACAGTCATAAAATATTAATTTGAAGGCTTTGAATTTGCCCGTTTTCAATTTTTTTGACAAACAGCCATGTCTGCTAAAATATATATTTTTTTAGTAAAAAGTATGTTTTTTTTAATACCTCTAAGAATATGTGTACAACATTTCATGATAATCGGTTGAGTAGTTTTGGCGTGAAAGCGTAACAAATAAACTTAGATTCTATTTATAATATTAGTAGGGATATACTGTCGATGATGACGTCGTATGATATAGTAACTAGGCATCATAATGTAATATATTGTAGAAGAAAGAAAAATATTTGATACCAATTTTTAGGTGCCGATTATCAAATGCGACCGTTTAATAAATGTAAGTACCTATTTTCGTACTTTTATTAGTAAGTTAACAATGGATTCACATTTTCTAGTTGAACTTTAGTTGTGGTATGCATATTAATTATAATAAGTAGTTCGATAGAGGCCAAAAATCGTCAATAATCATGTTTTTGTCCTTTTTTATTTGTACATTGAAGTGCGTCAAGCTTTTCTTATTAATGAAAACGAAAATCGGTTTACAAACAAAAGAAAAATTAATACTGAACTGTTTTGTCTAAACCTCCACATTATGAAGCTGTTCAATGTTAAAAAATATCTTACCAAAATAAAATTTATCTAAAATCTTATTTTGTATTTCATTCACATTTTAACTGAGCTGGCGCCATCTATTGCAAGGTTAGCATCAATATTTTTTTGTACTGTGCCCGACAACTTGAAGTTATGTTTTAAATTACATTTTATTGGTATTTTTATGAGAAGTGAGTTAACGATCAAATTACATTATACAATATCCATACAATCCAAGCCAACAAAACAAGTAAGCAACGTAATATAACTAAATTACCTACTGAAACAAAAGTTATATGCTACTTAGAAGTTACCTCAAATGCTTTTAATTTGGAAATACAACTATTAACCGTATACATACTCATTATATATTCTATTTTGGTATTTTTATGTTTATTTTTGTGTCTATACCTAATTTTTATAGTGCTTTACCGTTTTACTATTATGTGATAATTTTTGAACTAGTAGCGCCATCTTGTGTTGAGGATATAGTAATTACACAGACGCTAGAAGTTCCACAAGTGGCCATAGATGGCGTTAGTTATTCAAATTTAGTAAATATTGCGTAGAACAGCGAGTTGTTTAAAGAAATAACATATACACAATAATTGCAGTTTTATTTAATAATATTTAACTATTGCCTATCTTGTAATTGTAGTCGAAATTGGACTTCAATAGGTGGTAGTATATGTACGAAATGTATTTTCTCTTCCATTAAAGTCATATATACTAGTAAACGTATTAAATTAATAGCAAACTAAATAGATAAGCACATCGTGAGTCGGACTTGTTAACCTATACAGCTACGTATATTATTTTTATAAAAGCACTTGCACTAAGGTGGTTGAAGGGTTAAGAAGTGTGCCAATATTTTATACAAGTTCCTAGACGTGGGAAACTCGCGGTTTATTTTCCGGGATAACAATGTGTTGGTGGACGTTGAGTGATCGCCTCAGCAGAACCGTCTGAACCTTGGTTTCCTGCTTAGGAATAATGTAAGGTGATAAAAATCTACTTTCACCACTAGTCTACTTACCTACTTTCGTTTCTATGTATGTTAATCTATGCAAAGTCTATCAATAATAAGTATTTTTTTATTTATTATAACGCATCCAGAACCATGGTCATAAAATGAATATCACTAACTGCCTGATTACCTTTCAAGTGTCATGTTTCATAAAGCAATAAATAATTAAATTAAAAATAAAAACCCTTTTTCTTAATTTTTGCCTGAGTTTGTACGTGCGAGTTCTTGTACTCGTCTTATTAATATTTTTTGGTTGTTACTCTTTCGTGCAAAAAGTAGTGATTGGATTATCAAATTAGTCACATGGATAGTTTATGGCCTGGATTAACACGTAGGGTTACATGTATTTAAATGTGTTTTTACATGTGTATTTACATGTGTTTTTTTCCGCAGTACATGACCAAAACGCGAAGAACGGCGTAGGAAAGCCAGTTTAGATATCTACACTGAGATTTTTACGCAACGATAGATTGAACATTTCCCTTTTTTTAGAGTATTACGTGTAAAAATATAAGCAGGTACTAAATTTTTGGTAAAATATGAACTAAATTAAGGTAATTTGATACTAAAAGCTGTAAGTTTGAAACTTAGTACTCAGGTGCAGTAAAGTATTGGCAAAGCTATTAGGGGTCGGTCACAGTTGTTCATTGGCGGCGATGACTTCTTAGCTGAATGATATATTCCTACATAAGTTTAATATAAAGATGGACGATTTCTGTTTACAGTAATATATAAACATATATATATTTAATAGGACGTCCCGATGTTGTATCACCGTTGCAAATTGACGGCAATTCTATGTGTTTAAACTACACTATTTAAAATTTTCAGGAGCACCAACAGAGTGGGATAATAATTTACAAAAGTTCTGGAAGGCGGGCATGCGCTTATTTTCCGGGATAACAATATACCGGTTGACATTGACTGATCACCTCATTTGAACAGTGGCTCCACCTCTTGAGAATATAGGTAAGTGAAGATCCCAGACAATATCCACTGATTAAACTAGCTGTATGATTTTAGGTCACTGGTACTTTGATAAAGAGTAATTTCAATCCTTGCGTGCTACTGGTAATAGCTACAGGTCAAAGTATATACTTATATACATAGATACCGCCGTTTTCAGTGTGGAAATACTTGGTCAGCCTTTTTTAACATTTTGATACATGTCCCGTGAGCACCACAAAATAAATAAAATTATTATTATTATTTACTATTCAATTTTATAATGTATCAGTTTTATATATTAATATTCCATTCTTTAATATTTCAGTCAGTCAGAAATACCGAACACTAGCGAAGCCAGAAAAAACTCTTTACTCTCCAATAGTTTGTAAGGTAGTAACTTAACTGCGACGGTTACACCGCCAAACTTCTATTTAGCCCTATTCTTCACTAGCTGAAGCATAAGGCTTCCATGCTTTGCTTAAAGTTAAAACAATATTTAAAGGACCTTTCGGGAAAAAAAATACATTTTGAACCTCATATACTCGTATGCCATCAATTTTTGTTCTATTTTCCAAAGAGTGAAGTGACGCTTTATAAATAGTCCCCTTTTAAATAGTGCAAAATATCAAAATTAAAAATAATCTTTAAGTAGACCAGGTATATAAGCTATATTTATGCAAAATTTTATGTAAATCGGACTAGTGGATCTTGCGTGATTGAGTAACAGACACACACCGTCTCATTTTTATATATTAGTATAGATAATAGCATCGTACAAACAGCTATTTAAAACTAAGCTTAAAGAGATTTAATATTTTTTGCTAGAACCGATTTACTCAAAATATTACTGCGTCTAATATTCGATAATACCAGTCGTTCAGGGGTTCGAATACTTAGATCAGACGTAGGTACTTATATAATAAATGATCTTTACAATTATGTGGGTATTAAAAAAAAAAAATTATAGTGACGCAAAAGTCATCTCTCTATCATATTGCGCCGGCCAACAAGATCGCCCAATTTTACGGACTTCTTTTTGTCGTATTTTTTGAAGTCACGAGTCTATGTCAATCCCCATACTTGAAGCCTTTAAACAGAATATCCGTCACTAATATGGGGATCTATTGTCGGAATAGAAGTTCTTGCAAGAGCTAAAAAATATCATAAATGCTGCCCGCATTGGCATCAATTCTGATGGCGACTATTTGGCGGATATTTCTTTTTCTACTTACAGTCAATCCATTATCGTGCCACTGCTGGTACGGGTCTTCTCTCAGATTGAAAGAGTTTGAGGCTGTAGCATAGTCCACCACGCTGGCCAAGTGAAAATTGATAGACTTCACACAACTGTAACAACTTTTTTAAAGAACTCTTAGATGTGTAGGTTTCCTCACGATGTTTTCTAATGCGCACAATTTATTTCTAATGCGCACATGATTTCAGAAAAAAAATCATGGTGGCGTGCCTGGGATTAGAACCTCGGACCCCGATTGAGAGACCAAGTTCCAACGATTCGGCTATCACTACCTGTATCACTTTTTTTACGTAATAAACAAAAATTTAGACATCAAATATACACAATCTATAGGCAAGAGTAAAGAAAATCGGGTAACAACTTGCGTCACCTCATACCTATATCTAATAGTAAACTAAAACATCTTTAGGATATTTTTTAATAATTTAAGACACCTTTGTAGCATCTAAGTGTTTTAATTTTTTCAAATTCTTATGGAGTCTATGAATCCCCTTTTAAATAGTGCGATAGAGTTTGGATAAAATTTATCTCACTTTGAGAGAAGATTTATGCCCAAACATGGGACATGCTTTAACAAGGTAGAACCTTCCACCTGTTTCCATTCTAGAGAAGTGAGGTGGTCGCCATGTACATAAAATACTGGTTCTAGCACCTGTTAAAATATTAGAATTCAATATATAATATTATAATAATACGCATATATGCACATATTATAAATATGTGTAGCAAAAACATTTTGTTTTTAATATTAACCATCGCTTGTCTTGCCTTTAAAAAGCGTTTATTTAAAACTGTGTAATTACTATGCTCTCAGGAGAAATGTTAAATAGTGCACCAATTTATTATTTTACTGAAGTTGGGAGTTCAACGTTTATTTTCCGGTATAACAATGTGCCGGCCGACGTTGACTGATCACCCCGACTGAACCGTAGTTTCCCACTTCTTAGGAATATGGACTCTGGAAAGTCTTATTAATAATCCAACGTTTTTCATACTGCGAAATACAGTTATTCGTTTTATATTTTATCGAACGATCTTTATTTGGAGTTATGATCCAATGATCCATATTTTAATTACCAAATACCACAAACGAACGAGTTAAGTTTGCGTGCAGAATTTATAGCAATTACAAAAGGGCAGATTCATTCGCAGATATTTACGAACGAAATTAATGCATCCCGCATTAATCCCGCAATTCCGTGTTGAAATATGCACGCACGCTTTCTACACTCATAGCCCCGCACTACGATTTTCTCCTGTGTCGCGGGTGCTATGGACACACAAAGACGAATACACAAGCACCCAAACCCAGAACAGAAATCTAAATTCGTCATTCAGATGTCTGTCTAGCCGGTAATCGAACCTGGGACCCTCTGCGCTTCAGACTGGTATGGTGACCGCTCCGTCACGCAGGTCGTCAAAAATAAACAGATATTTAATTTAATTCGCATCGTTAAAGTTTGGGTACAAAAATAACCGGGCGCTGTAATAATCTCATAGAACCAATTGTTCGAAGCAAACAAACCGAGTTTTTGTGTTACCGCAGACCGCGGAGGTTACACTCTAAACGGTTGACTCAATTGCCTTCAATAAGCTTTGTCTCTCTTCCAATCGCTTGTCGTTTTAGTCCTACTATTGGTTTTGGTTTTCGTTTACAAAGTTATTATATGTTATATAAATTTCATATTTAATTAATTATTGTCCTGAAACAACACTCGATATTTTTTTTTATAAAACTAAATAGCTGAACATTTGCATGAAGGTTAGGTTACATAATGATGAGTCATACAATATTACCTTTATAAACATTGTATCGATTTATAAATAGATCTACAGTATGGCTACATAAAGGTATAATGATTTTTATTGGTTTATGGTACATGGTCTTATTACAACTTCCAATTGTTCAAATACATGTATTAACTTACGAAGCAAATATCTAAGATAGTATTACATTCGAGAACACGTAGTAATCAAATTATATTCTCAACTTTCAATCGATAGATAAGAGGCTTGCGGGAGCCTACGATATTTATTCACAGAATTGAACAAAGTTACTAGTTGTGCAAACAACGAATTAATATTATATTTTATTCTTTCATTTCAAAGCTAACATAAATAATAAGCTTATTAATTTTGTTTCATGAAGTTTACAGCACGGAACAGGCGCTTTCTACAACATTTTATCTCAAAGGTTGAGAGAAAACTATAAGTTGTGGTGAAACTTGGTACATTTTAACGTTATGTTACGGGGCTTAGTAATAGACATACAGTTAGCTAACTAGCGATAAGCGAATAGAGATTTACTGCCGCCTACTTATTTTTAAGTGCTGAATAATATTAGAAAAAACGTAAGGATGAAATAAATTTGCTACTTTCTTTGAGATCGTAAACTAATATTATCGCGGAATTGATTAATTTTGATATGTAACGGCATCAACCGAGGCGGGCGATACAACTCTTCGCGGGTCATGGCGTCTTTAACGATTTCCCTTCACTTCGTTCTATTCATAGCCTGCTTCTTCCAAGCTGTTTTCCTACCCATGGTCCTGAGAGTTTCTTCCACACAGTCCTTCCAACGCCTCCTGGGTTTTCTTGTGTCTTTCTACTGCGGGGTCATTGATGGTTTGACTGCTCTCGCACAGTCCATTCTCTCTTTAGTCAGGTATTATATAAAACGGTTAGACACATTAGACATTTTTATTTCTTTATTCGTTTTACGTATTATAACCCTCCCCGGCGCTGCGAAAAGATCTCCAGGATCTCCAAATGAATGCAAACCAAAGTTCTGTAAGCGCGTTGACGATCCGTGCACTTGAGTCGAAAAATTGACAGTTTTGATCGCCTTAATGTTATTATTATATGACATAATTCATACCGAAACCGTTTACAACATTGTCGTTCTTATATATAATAACAGGTGTATAAAATATAAAACATCACTTTAAGGTTTTATGTTTTTGAATCACGTTTATATTTGTTTTTAATGTTACCGCTATTCGCCATCCCTTGGTAGTGAGACAAGTTTCTTTAAGAACGTAGTAACTTTTCCATATAATCAAGGTAATTACCGTATGAGTCTGGTCGCTATTATCAAGTAAAACTTGCGAATGCAGGAAATTTATAAAGGATTTCTCGGTATGTCTTTCATATCTCCGTTAATGGAATTAGTTGTTTTATAAAGGCATGAAAGAGTAACGCAAGATGCGACGAGCAAATATCGTGAAAGTACGGTGTATGCCGTAATGCAATGTTAAGAATCACAATATGTCTCAAAGAGAGGCCTTCGTTTTGTTTAATATTATTTCGCATAAGTGCGACAATCATTATGGAATTATTTCGTTGATAAGTCAAGTTAAGAAGTTAATTTTTTTAAAAATAAATTTGTATCTACCATTAATTAGGTACTCATTATTTGACTTTTTTCGTATATAAACTATCACCCATTAATGCTGTGTGATGGTTTTGACTAGTACCACTCTTTCCGCTAATGTCATATAAGGCGCTAAAGTACAATATCCAAAAAGTAGGCACCATTGTATTACAGTGTAATACATAATTTAACTAAAAAATAATAATTGCAATAACAATAAAATGTTACCTCAACATATGGATTTATAATATACTATGTAATTCTCGCGGCCCCGCCCGCTTCGGTCACGTCCACTGCGGTGATATAAGTGTTAATCTAGATCATAATTTGGTTGCCGCATCTTAGCGCAATCCGACCAGTAAACTTTGCTTGAAAGAGTAACAAATATATATACATTCCGATAAACTTTGACATTTATAATATTAGTAGGATTTTAAATCGTATCGACCAAACTACTGAATAGATAGAACATTCAGTAGTTTTGGTTGATACGATTTCATAGATAAAAATAAGTTCTAAAAACTCGAAATTTCTATGATTACTTATTCGCAGCCCTTAAATTTTTTTGTTTTGCAACTTATGTATGTACATTCGGTAGTTTCATTTTTATAATATGTAAGGATTAATTAACGCTGTGTAACATTAATTAACGTGTACCTTTTGCGCACACATCGGTAGTATAAGCACCGTTAAACAAAGCTCCATCAAGTTTGACTGAAGCTCGCTACTCAATAATTCACAAGCAGTAATTGCTTCTTCCAAATCTCGGATCTAAGCCAACAAATCCTAAAGGAGGATTCACATTTGCAACGTGTAAAATATATTTATATAGGCATTTACAGTTACACTGCTCAGATATGATATCTCATTATGGTATCTATTGATCTTAATATGCAATAAAATCAACGAAAACACAATAAAACCTTTGATTGTTAATTGTAAAACTTTTAAATCCGAGTACTTAATTTTAATTGGATTATTACGAAATTAAAAAGTTTTTTTACACATTATACTCATAAATTAAACATTACAGCTATAATGTCTGATTTAGGCTCAAGTAAGACAAAAATTAGACGTAGAATTAAAAAAATACCACGTCTAAAACACTACAGAATTTTGCAAATTTATTTTTCGTATCATGTCATATTTCCTAACTTGAACATTTAATTAGTCAGTAAATGACGAAGATTATTATGAAAAAGAAGATTATAACGAATGAATAAGAATTGCTACTTCAATAGTATAAACGAAAATCTCATTAATGAGATGTTCGTTTATAATATTGAAGTAGCAAACAAGCATGCAGTCCATCTGATGGTAAGTGACTCTTGCCGCCCATGGACATCTGTAATCAATCCCAAATAAGATCACGGCCACATCACCTGGCATTGGCCACATATGCGTTGCTGCTCCTGAGGACTAAGCAGAAACGCCTTGAATAGATATGTTTTTCTTACCACACCCTCCAGACCACAACATAGCAGCGCTTAACACTGCTGCTATGAGGCAGAAATGGGTAGTGCTGCCGGAATTGAACCACAAAGGCACCTTTAAAAACAAAAAAGGGATTACAAAATAATAGGTATGAAAAATACTTTAAGTGTGCACTGTACCTTATACCTTAGTACTAAATAAGATCAACTCCAGTGCGTGTCTAGTCAACACATACATAGTATACCATTTTATTTTAGGCCTAATTTAAATTACCTTTTTCGGGCACACAGGTAAATTATTTTACGTGGACCTAAAATGATCTTTGTGCTGCTTTCCCGAAATTATTTAGTAGGAAGGTAATTTATGAACTTGTCAAAGTAAGCTTCTGTCATACCGTACTTAAAATTGCATGAAGAAACCTTTCACCACTGAATTATGAATGAGTGTTAATGAAACATCTTTTATTTATTTATTACGATTTTACTTTAATTATGTATTTTCTTGCTTTGCTGACGACTTCGTATATACTCTCATTTTAATTGATGACATTATTTTGGTAGAAATCTTTTAGTAATTTTCAAGTTAAATACATTCGATAATATACCTGTACTGCTTCCTTTAACCAATAAATTATAAAAAAATCAAACGTCTGGCACTCCGGGAGTGTGCCGACAGAAGTGAAAACTTGAATATTAACGTTATGCGTTTTTAAAAGATTTTATTTAACTTGCAATGTTTGTATGTAAGTATGTTTCGGTCAAATCTTGCAACCTGAATTTAACGCACTTCTC
>DWLI01002966.1:0-12384 GCA_018249915.1 Cecropterus dorantes dorantes
TACTATAGCCAAAGAGATTTTATTACAAGTTCATACATACTATAATGCGAAAAGACTTTTTCCCCGACCTATTATTAACGTTGTGCATTTTTGATATTTTTAAAGGATAGAGAATAAATTTGCACGATTTTTTTTATTATCAGTATATAAGAATTACCATGTGGTAAAATACAATATTAATTTATTGCGCTATCATACAAGAACATGACATTTATATGACATTAAAATTTAACACATGAGAACTCGCGAAAGCGCTCCCTATCCGTCTTACGAATTTTCGATCAGGACACATGTAAAAATGTTAAACTCAGGGTGAGTTTAACATTTTTACCCACCACAAAAGTACACAATGCCGCTTAAGAAATTAAAAATATCTAAAACAATTAATATTTTGAGCTGAATCAGACTTATTTACATTTAGAATTTGAAAAAAAAACTTACACTATGTATCCCAAATGACGTTCCTACTTCTAATAACTATATTAGGAGTAGCAACACATCTGTAACATAAACAGTAATCGGTTACCATTAAATAAGCAGTTTATATACTACCGAAATTCCATAAAATACATTAAAAGTTCATTTTACCGCAACAGAATACAAAAGCTATTGAGTTAAAATAGCACAATAAGGGGACAACTAAGTATACGTAAGTATTGTAAGGCGACACTTTCGCAAAATACAAAAAGCTAATAATAAATTATAATAATATTCATTCACTGTAGTGTCATCTAAAGACACGAGACAACCAAACATTTGCTCGCTATCGGTAACCCTCCAGTTAACAAATGATGTTCGTGAATCTGATTACAAATCTCATCCCAAAACAAAATATGATTCATAAGGAGTCATAATAGTCACTGAGTCGATGGTTAATAACAGCGGACGAGCCCAACATTCGCACGTTCCCGCGAATTGCCTTCGACCAACTTACACAAGAATGCACTTTGCCGCACGACGAAGTCTCAATCGGTAATTTTTTATATGTTTACGAACAGCTCCGAGATATACATGGTACTGGACATGCGGAGATTAATTTCCGAGGTGGCAGATTGTCATTATAATTTATGATCGACCATTGTCTTCCAAGTGACGTCATACGCGGTGGCATCTGATTCAATTAAAATTGTCGCATATAGAATTTTATATGCTGGTATTGCTGGTTTTTGAGCATCGTATACTGTATGTCAACGACATCGTTGTATAACTAATGCAATAAAAAACTGTTACTCGTAGGAATTTTATCTGAAAGTAATGTCATGTGAAGCGCCAACTTTTTTCTCAAGTCTCATTCAACTGTTTAATTATAAAAGTAAGAAATTTCGCTTACTATGTTTTTATATATATTTCGCTTACTATACTTTACTGGCTTATTTCCACGGCTTTATCCGTTTCGGTAATTTACGTTGGTAATGAGTGTCATATGTGTTAATCCTGGTAATAAAGTATCTGTGTGCCTAATTTCAGCGAAATCAGTTAGTTTTGTGTGAATGAGTTACAAACACACATACGTCCACACAAACTTTCCGCTTTAATAACATTTAAAATTATTGTAGTATAAATTACTGTTGTACACATAATCGTTGTAAGTCTGAAACAATATAAGCTTTTTAGTACTGAAAAACAATATTAAAGTTTTCAAGATTTGTAATATAATAAAATATCCGATTTATCATTGGATTTTTATGATTCTTTAATCGATGATTGCTAATGTTAGTATCTGAGGTGGCGAGATCAAGCGGCGACCGCTACGGGCGGCTTGAGTTTCAGGCAACCGCAACCTGCGGCCCCCACAGTCAACGACCTCGATGTTCGGGATATCACCAATTCTTCTCATATTCAAATGTATGTATTGAAATGCTAGTACCGTGTATTACTTTCCTTTGCCAGCCCTTAAATAGATGTGTAGGTGTGTTATCATAAGTGTCAGTAGGTAATAATATTGAGAAATTCTTCCAGAATGTTCATTGTTCATCTCATACGTATCTAGAGCCTGCTCTACCATGCTATTGCTACTGACATACGGAAAAGTAAAAATGTGAATTGGTGGCCAATCTGTTTGCTTAAGAAGATTTCTACTGTGACTTTTATATTTCCATCGTAGCTTTCTCATAAAATCTGCAGAATAATATGAATAAATCGTGCTACTTTACATGGTATAAAGCAAAAACAGCCAAGTTCAGTTAAGCTATATTTTTACTACTTTTATTATGTAAATATGATTAAATATAATTTATTTATACTAATTATAAGTATATTATATAGCTTTGTTATAACATATATGGTAATGCCTCAGGGCTGTAACCGTAGAAAATTTAATTTCGCAACATAAATTAGACAAACTTTTACATCGTTTTGAAAAGATCGATCAATAATAACTTCCTACATGCTGTTACATTACTATGATGTTTGCCGGGCACACATACCTAATTCTATTTATGTTTGGTGCGGTATCTTGAATAGTCATATTTAAGCGTTAAGTATGCGTGTCTTGTAAAGGGTTGTCAATGTAACAAAGGTCCGTCCGCCAGAACAGCGCTGGGTGGAGCTAATAAACTATTTGAGTAGAGGCCTCGTGTTGACACTGGTGTTTCACACCTGAACAATGCTCCTCGTTTGCATTAATGTAAATTAGGTTAGGCTGCCCGCCGCCGCGCCTACGTTCAATTAGACGTGCCCTAAAGTAGCGCGTGTGTACTTATGTAAAGGCAACTAATAACATGTACATATGAACTTCCACGGGTAATGATCGGAGGAAGTGTTGATGCAACTGCATACTTAATAAAAATTACAATGTTTTTAACGAAATTATTCTAAAAGCGATGTCTACACAGATATTGCAAGGTCATGCGAATTATCAGCAATTACCTATACAATTAATTAGCAAGTCCGAATTTATTTAGGTTCGAAATATGTAATTATCTGAAGCACTACCTATTTACAGACAAGTTATTCAGTAACTTATTTAAACAGATATCCGAATTATCTGAATGTCATCAATAGTCATTCTTCTAAATATATTTTTAGGCGTTAATTCCATTGTAATCGTTCAAACTGGTACATGTACAGCAAATAGGAAGCAATAATGATACGCGACGGTTGGTGCTCCGAAATAACTCAGGTCAGTGGTAGCGGATAAGCGCGGTGTCAAAGACTGCGCGCGTGTTCATCGTCCGTCAGCGCCTGCGCCGATCGCATAAACACCACCCGCGCACTACGCTGTACGTACTAAACAATTTGCGTTTTTACGGGAATCCGCACCCGCTCAACGCTTACAATAACGTTTCACATACTCGTAAACTGTGTCACTTCACGAATCGGTTCTGCTTATCGAATAACAAAACAACTGCGATTTCCTCTGAAACGAACTTCAAACAAGGCACGATACCCTATCATTTCAGCTTACAGATAAAGCATCTATCAAACTGATTAAATCTTATCAGAATGGCTAACCAGCTCAAACAATGGCTAAACGGAATAGAAAGGATATCAATCGGACGTGCTATTAACATTTCCGAACGTCACAAATCACACCACCAAAATGCGAGATCTATAAACAAAAAAAGATCTATGTTGGGAATTATTTTTTTATTGTGAAGCGGCGGAGTCGCACGCGCGGCTCGATTGTGGCTGTGTGGTCCTCGCTAGCCACTTTGTAAATAGCGCGGTTTACCTTTTTCAACTTTTGTGTTTTGTTACCTTTTGTGCTCTTGTACGACCAATATTACCATAGCTATTTAGGCTCGTCGGATAAATAAATACGTCATTTATCATGATAACTGATGCACATGGACGTCGCCGTGTCTCTACGTTCAAATGGGGTGAAGATTTGATCTTTAGTCTCCACGATTTGTAGCAATTTATCTTTGCATTGTTTCCTTATGGGGCAAGGATAATAAATAATATGGTGAAGCTACGTATTAAATAAATAAAATCTTATCTGTAACTTATTTACTTGTCATTTCTTAGTTGAAAAAAGCAATTTTGGTATCAAAAATATTATATGCTATATTTTTTACGTAGGTTTGGTTTAATGGATTGTAGGTTTGATAGATATATGGATAATAGAATTATTCAGTAAACCTAACTACTTAGAATTTTTGAAACAACAATAAGATATTAAAAAATATGGTCATTTCATTTCTAAAAAAGTGTGAGTGTAATGAAACACTTGTGATTTACGACCGTAGAGTTAATGTACGTAAATTCAGCTGCTCATATTTTCACAAAACCTTTTTTTCATCGTCGGACTCGGAACATCAAATTGTAGCACAATAAATTCACTCCAACCGCAAGCCCTTTCACAATATTTGTATCGGGTATGACAAAAAGGGCCGAAAGGGCGGCCCTTCGGTGAATGAAGGGAAGGTAAATAAATATAAATAAAGGTGAGGGCGACAGGGGTGCGGGTGAGAGGTGTGCGGGGTAGAGGCGTCCCGCGGCGCCTGCGCCCGCGCAGCCTGATCTGAGCTTGGTACGTTTATCATATTTTCAGCAAATGTGCAAATTATATTAAATATATTGCTTTGTAAGTTGATACTAGTAACACTCTGAGATACCTTCATTCTATAGAGATTATGTTTTGTTATTACGTGTATATTGCAGTTGGCTCACTCGGCCCATAGGAGTCATTAGTTCTTTGAACAAAGCTAAGTTTAGTTTTAGCAATAAACGTAAAACCCAATGCGTTGTTATTTACCGAAAGAGCTCCACCTGCCCACAATAGGTACCTAATGTAGAAACACTCGTTCACCTCGTTGTAATTTTCGACGCTGTAAAAATCCAATTACAAGCTCATTGTTCTCGATATCGAGTGGTCACACATCATTAAACAGGACCAATGAGAATCGTAAAAAGCATGTCCGCTGAGATCGCTCTCGTTTGCGAGTAGAATCGAGTGCACCACGACCAATTACGGGTGTGTGCCGTTCCGAGGTGCACATTTATTGGGTGTAAGATTTAAGTGCCGATCGACACGCCGAGCATCGGACCTGCCTGATTTTTATAGCCACTTATGTCTCTTGCCCCTTTACCTTTGAAGGTTGAGGCTGACTAGATTTCATCTATTCATAAATCTGTACTCTACATCTATGCATATAAATAAAAATGAAATGACCGCATGTAATGAAAAATGTCTCTTATTATCTTAGCTCATGTATTTTGTATTCTTTTACTGTTTGAGTTTATTTTGGAGCCAGCTTAAGGTGAATTTTACAAGGAGTAATGTAAGCCTTTTACAACGTAATTTCCTTAATAAAATTTTTAATACCAGTAGTTCAAAAAATACACGCAGATGTTCGTTTCAAATATATTTCATATCCAAACAACAGTCCACAATCGTGTTACGACTACAGAACACATCATTATTTGCGATTTTATCTAGATAATCGTCAACGACAAGTCTGTAGTTACTACTTGGAGTAAGTTTATTTGCGAACCGAGCGTTCCAACAGCAAAACATACATCAAACATACAAATTTATGATACATTTATGTTTCAAAGGCAAGTGGCCCATATCGTCTTGCGAAACCGAGGAAGTAAACGTTAGTACCTACACTAACAGTCATAAATTACTAATAGCTATCAACGCTTACACACAAATTGAGAACACTTTGAATCAAATAAACATTCCAATTTCGACACTATTATCTTACCTGCGTGATAGAAGCTTTGTAAACATAACGAGCACGATAAATAAATAATATAATACCTACATATGTGTATTGTCGAGGTATAAACTAAAGACTAGATTAGAAATTATCACTTTGTATCTTTGAAGAATTACTAAATGAGTTATGAATTTAAGCCTTCTTATTCTCAGGGAAACCTCAGCATTAGAACAACAAAATTATAATAGTACTTTTTGATAAGCATCTTGACTACACTTTTAAATAAGCTGAAAGTACCGATCAATATCTCATTGCAGTTAACCGGTGCTAAAAATAAAATTAAACCGTAACTATTAGGCAGTGAAATCTCGGTCGTTATCTACCTACATATAATTTGTTATTATGCCCTCTTTAGCTATTGCATCTCTATAAAATCCCTACGATTTACGACCGATTCAAGCATGCCCGATGTAAGTGATTCTAGTTACACGCATCTTTATATAATCCATGTCTATTTTCTGAGATATTAAACTTTATATATATTAAAATTAGAAATTCAAATTGTTTAAGCCAGTCTTTCAGAAAAAAATACTGTCCTGAAATAACAAAACGTGTAAATATTTATAGGCGAGTTCTAATGTTAAGTGACGGGAACATACATATTTTCACAGGTAAAACAATAAGTTTTACAAAAAATATCAGCTTTACTTATTATAAGCGCCCTTTCATGGCCCGTGCCTCATAGCATTGACTGAGGTTTGACAGATAAGAATGAGATAAGCGCCAACAGCTGTACCAAGGCAAATATTAGCAAGAATAATTAAAACAAACTTGTGTCTCAGGAACTTGGTTCTCGCAAACAATAAGACCTCTTTTTGCGATGAAGTTGCTTACAAAATGTGAGATATTTCGCTTTTGCAAATAAATTGTACCCAGTTTCATTGCTTAAAGATAAGTACTAATTCCGATTTCTTCAATTTTAATCATATATAGCAGCGTGTACAATTTAGTATATGACTGTGACTTCAGCTGTAGTGTTTGATAAGGATTTGGTACTAAGATATAGGTATATATATACAGTAGCTCCAATTTAGATATTTGACACGGCTTTCTTCTTTCCTTCGACGTTCCTAAAGGGACTTTGCTGCCTGTAACATATCCTATTTACATTTAGTTGCCATAAGCTACAGTAGCTACTTATTACAAGGTTTTACTCCTTTGCTCCTTTGATGAGATAATTAAAAAAAACATTATTACACAACTAAAACTACAAGTTGGTTCAAGACAAGACGGACCTATGGACATCAATTAGCGTAATGGTGACAATTGCGCTAATCACAACGCTTCAATACAACAATTGCAATCTAAACATTGCACTCCGTAAATAGCTATGAAACACCTAGACTTCTATTTATATCGCTTCACTGTCCAAGTCAATGCAGCGTTTAATGTTCGTCAAAACAAAACAATCAACATTCAAACAAAAAATTGTTAAATGAATCGGTAAATGTTTATCTCAGCGGGAAACTCTAATTCGGTCTGCGAAAATTTGTACTCTTCAAATTCAACCGTCTGGTACGAAGGCTAAATATAACACTCAGGATTACCTACGTTATGAACAGACGTCCATACATTACGTTGAAGAAAGATGCAATAGTTTATTTATCGCCACCTTAAAGAAGCTGAAGACTTTAACAAACCGCAAACACCGGTGAGGTTCAAAGACCTATCACTCGTACAGTTTGGCTCATGTTTGAACAAGTGTGTTGCATTCACTTGCAAACGCAGCATAAGGCTTGCATACGAACTAAGCGCATATCAGTTCAGAAGTTACTAAAAGCAATAATGATTTATATTTAAATTCGTCACTAATTATATCGTATTAAAGCAAATTAAGTTCGTAAATCAAGGTCTAAACTTTGGACTATAAACACCAGATCTAATTGTAAGTCAATTAAGTGGTGACATCTATAATAATGTCTACAAGTCATCGCGTAGTAGTAAGTCATTGGTAAGCTTACAATAAATAGATAAAGTGTAACGCTAAAAAATACGGGAAAATTAGGTATGAGTATTCCGCAAAAACTCTACATTATCTATACTGCCCATACGCGAAGAGCCAGTTGATGCTTATACAGGTAAGTATAATACTTTTCGTTAAATTCTGTGTAAAACAGAAGTCATATGGCTATTTCAATAAATTATCGAAAAACAAAAAAGGGCATGAACATTTTCTATTATGAGTCACCCAAGCGATGACCAAATGTGCATATTATTTCAGGAAATTCCAGCAAGAATGCATTGCACATCTATTAGGTACTATATTTAAGTATATATTTATGGTACCAAAGCACATTTTTTCTCAATAATATTATAATTTTATATCTTGATATTACTAGACGATGCACCGAGAATATCGAATTGATGTTTTTCTTAATTCCGTTATTTTCTAATACAAAATTGTTAAGCACTTGTGTGTGAACCCCCTTAGCTTGAGCTATACTTAAGAGAGCACGCTTATTGACCAACAATAATTATTACGCTATACATTCTTCTACGGACAATGGAAAATAAATATATACTACCGCGATTATCTTTAATGTGATGTTTAGTTAATACATTTTAGTTCGCAAATTTATATCAGTATTGTTCTAACATTACTACTAGAGTTAATTAACATAAAAAACTTAGCTGCGTAATTTACTTTTATCTATAATTAGATACGTATTAATTAACAGAAATCTGCGTAAAAATATATAAATAGCACTAGCTTGAACCCGCTTCAGACACGTTTACCGCGGTAATGAGTATGTCATGTGTTAAAACAGGTCACAAATTATCTGTGTGCCAAATTTCAGCGAAATCCGACTAATGTTACCTACCTACTAATTTTTTGCATGTAATATTAACAAACACAGATACATACATCCGCATTTTCCGCAACATTTTTACATCGCATTTTTACTCTTAGTAAACTTTTTTATAATTTATATGTATTATTTACTTCATACAAGTTTATATACCTGCTAACACCATTAATCTTCATTAATTACGTTGTGTAGTTAAATAAATCATAAAACAAATGAATAGTTTTAAAATTACATCTCGAAATGTCTACATGTAAAACATACAAGTAGCATACAGATTACAGTAGAACGTATCTAAGTTCGTTATCTCTTTCACAATCTGAACTAATTTCATGCGAGCAACGTCGTCTTTTAAACCATCTTTCGGTGGATTAGTCTATAAAGTTTGTATTTACGTATGAGATAGTAGGTAGGCTGGAATGGTAAACACGCAATGTTATAATATGGCTGTTAAGAGGTCTTTATTACACTTTACAACGCCGTAAACCCACCGTAGGATTTTAGGATTAATTTGATTATGGTCAATTATTCACAAAGCGCTGGGCCCGTTCGGTTTTTTCCCCCACGCTAATAAGCCGAAAAGTATCTAATTTGGACGGCGGTGTCTTTTGCTGCTAACAAATTAAACCACTTTAGCGTATCGCTCGATAAAATAAAATCAATATAAACAATCGATAATTAAGTGACTTTAAAACGATTTTATCGTATAAAACATTTGTTTGTATTACATTGAACCGATTAAACGATGAACATAACTACAGAATTACATTTTTAATAAACCAACAATGTTTTACAGTAGAATTAAAATGTGCTATACTACTTTGAGTAAACTCCAGCTAATCTCTCGAATTAAATTATAAAAATAGATAACAAAAGTGTGGCTGTCGGTTAAGCCGCACTATCTGCGCGCGCGCACCACAATAAAAGCTCATTGTAACTCGAGCCTCAAATACGAAATTGAATAATGCTGACCTATCCCGCGACCGCCTTAGCCGTAAATCACCAAGATATTTATGTCCCTCACCCCCCACTCTCCCGGCCTCCCTTTCTCTTCCAGGCTTATTCGCGTTCAGGGATATAAAATATTAAATAAAAACTTACATAAAATGGTAAGTAATTCCGATTGAAATCGAAGGAACACAAACGATGTGGTCACGCGCCTATTCTGTGGTTTGCACGACTAGATAACAAATCAATGGCAAAACTGTTTTGCGTAAAATGCAAGTAAAACTTGCATTTTCGTCATACACACATTGGACATTCTCAAAAATACAAGGACTGATATTTTACTGCAAAATAAATATTGAGCGGGCAGTAAGGATTATCTATATTCAAATACTTATCTGCCACTGAACTTGATGTGTGACAGATATACATATTAAAAGCATCGAGGATCCTTACAATTCCCTCTGAACGTTAAATATATTTGGGAGCTCAAACAATGCATGAGAAACGGAAAATAAAATCAAAAAAATATACTAACACGAATTCCACGAGGCAACATCCACGTAGGCTACTCGACGACATATTGGGTAGACCCGAGGCGTTTATCTCAGAAGCATGTGGCATGTAACGCACCGCTTCCCGTAAGCATTAACTTTACTTATACTCCCTCTTATTCATGAGAAATAAATAATACTATTAGTAGGAGATACCGATTCCTGATAAAAAGTGGGCCTGAGTTAAATGGGAGGCACGGTGGAGGCAGAAAGAAAGTAATGGAGGCGCATCGAACCGGTTTGGAGATTTTTACGAATGCAAGGCTGCTCGGCATGGCTCGGGCTATGTGCTGCCCGCGGTGAGCACATAACATCACCGCCGGCGGATTCGCGCCGGCCTTTCTTCCATACGCACACAGGCCCGGCCGATTGTCTGTAGCCCATACCGATTATTATTGTCGGCATATAACTGGATTCTACGCATGACCACATTAGGCCATTAAAATATTTGCTGTACAAACGTTTCGTGCACTTAAGTCATTATTTGCGAAGTAAATGCATCCTTGAACATAACGTCAACTATTCCGGAATTTAGCGTGGCATGCATGGAAACAATCATCAAATAACGTGACATTACATTGACGTAACGTTGGAAATAGAAAGAAGCGTAAACATATGGTAAACTAAATGTAGGTATATCGCATTCTAAGTACCTCAATGAACATATGATTTTGTATCATCTAAGTGATTATCAGTAGTCCATTAAATGAAAACAAACAAATAAGTATGATAAAATTAGTATGTACGAACCTATATGAAAATTAAAATAATAAAGTTGATTAAATTACATAATAATGTAACTTTATTTCTGTTCATTACTTATTATAGATTTTTTTTACAAATATCACCACCATCAAATTGGTTTTTGGTGACTTTTTTAAAGTTATTAAATTAAGCTTTACACTTAACTTACATGTATACAAATATTTTATGTCCGGTGCCGCACTGAAGTATAATAGAATTATAAGCTTAGTTTATTGTTTATGTGATTATTTTATTCTTTAGGATAACAATACCGTAAAAATATTTTGTCGTATTATTTAGGTCAGGTTGAACATATCAATATTTATTGTATCAATTGAAATAACATTTACGCAGTTTCACTAAAAAAAACTATGTAACTATCATCACTAAACATGATACATACTAATGTGACCCACTTGCTACATGTGTGTAAATTAATTAAAAGACAAAACACGCTTGATTTGAGTAAATTTCAAGTATTATATATGTATGGTGGCTCCAAATGACCTACTTCCTACAGGAAATATACCTATCGTCCATAGCGAATGTTAGTTTGTTTGTTTGTCAACATACGCTCATGTTTGCCAAGCCATTAGAGCGAGGCCGACAGTGATGCTAAAACTCGCCAGAACTCAAGTATATTAAATAAATCGGTAGGTTGTATGCTGTATTGTATGAGTTGTATGCTTGTATTATTTATTTGCCTTCAGTCTATATTATTTTCATAAATGTAAATATAATATTAAAAACGCGGATGCATAATTACTATTAATAGTACCTACCTATTGCATCTATAATAATTATTATGAATAACTTCAAACAGGAGCCCAAAGCCAAAAAGTTTTAAGTTACTAGCTTTAGTTAGTAACTTTAGAACTTTAAGCCGTTTTCTACTTTACAACCAATCAAGCAATGTAATTAATGATTACTAGACTTGCAACGAATAGTAGCTATATCAGGTGAATACCAAACGCCGAATACCGAATATTCTGCAGGCAGTCTTGCCGAAAAGCGGAATACTCGGCAAAAGTATTTGGAAACTTGTATAAATTCACATAACTCGAATTGTACTCGTGAGCAGTGAGCATTTTTAATATCAACAAGGAAATATTACAAAACAATAACTGACAAGTGTTATTATTATGATAAACTGTAATCTGAAACTTTGCTTAGTGATGTAATGTTTTATATGTTATATCAATTATATTTTTTTTATAAATTATACGATTAGGACTAATACAAATCTGTATCTGAAATGTAATAAAGTGTCTGGATACTGAATAGTGGCCGAACATTTGTTGCAACTTTAATTAATACAGAACCATGTAATTTACATGTTAATAGAGTCGAAGGGTACACATAGATATATACCTATTATACAATAGTCTTATACATATAAGTATACATCCTTATTATCTTATTAAATATTTATATTTGAGTTATGATATTTACACTATACTAAGTATATTATATGAAAAATGATATGATGTTAATGAATGTTTAGTGTTAAGCAATCGTATTGTATAGCTTATTTATAAAGTATATATGAAATAGCAGAAATCGAATCGAGCATGAAATGAATTAGTAGGTATGTATAAGTCGACCAAGCTAACTAGACGAATGTCAAACGTGACGTCACTCGCAAGCTCGCGAGTACTGATGACA
>DWLI01002967.1:0-12381 GCA_018249915.1 Cecropterus dorantes dorantes
CAACGCACAGTCGAAACTACGGTACCTAGAAACTTGAAATTTGGTACAGGGGTTTCTTTCATGATGTTAGCAATAAAAAACGATTTTTGGAAATTCAACTCCCAAGGGGGTTTAATAGGTGTTGAAAACTTGTCATTCCATATGAGTTTCTCTAAACTCGCTTTCAATATATATGCATTTTTTTAAGTTAAAACAGTATTATGACGCGGTGCTGTATTCTGTATTTAAGGGTGTGGTGTAATGTGCGGTGGAATAAAAGTCAGTCTTACAAGAAACATTACGCCTTAGTCTTCAGGAGTAGAAATGTAATTTTGCCCGGCCTAAGGCAGGACTATAATACTATTTGATGTAAAAATATAAACGTTCGTGGTCGGCGGTAGCAACTTATTCTTCCCTTCTACAGTGAGAATGCACCTTTGATTGTTGATTTCTTCAAATATTAATACTATTGCTACAATAGAAATAGATCAAAGCTGATAAATTGATATATTTCTGCAATTTAGTAAACAATTCAAACTGATTTTTGTAAATGTCGAGTAAATTTATTACAAACCAAGTCTTAACTTTTTCCATAATTCTGGCAACACTAGTCCTAGCTAAAGATTCCTCGCCGACTTAATGAAGGAATTCCGTTTTTATTATACTGAAGCGGCCGTCACATCTATCTTGCTTTCAGCTTTCTGTGAAATAGTCAAAATTCTTTAAACTATTGCTTCCTCATAGCATTCGACGTACCAAATATCCGTTGACGATTTTTAACGTTTAGTTTAAAAAATCGTTCAGAAATTTATTATGTATAGCGATTTAAGTAATAATATAGCAATAATTCAAATGATAATTATTATCTGTAAAGTAACGATTGGATGAAATGTATTTTATAGTTTAAATTAAACATAAATATTTAAATATATACTCGGAATGAATGGTAAATTATTAATCCAAAGACAAAAGCAGTTGTTATGTATTGTTTGAAACAAAACCCATTTTTTGTAAGACTTTAAACTTAATAAATACAGTTAGGCTAATAATTTGAATCAGAAATTAAGATATAACAATACTGTTTCTTCATCTGTGCTTATTCTCTTAGTAAAGCATATATAACTATGAAATACGTACATACTTATATATTGTATACTATTTGTTATGCAAACGTTCGCATAACATTTTTCCTCCAGCTTTTCTCTTGAACTTTAAGTGCTAAAAATGGATATTAAGTTGTAACATACTTTAAGAATGAAAATATACGAGGTCTAGTTAAGATAAAAAGGCTACCCGTTCACTCTCCCATACTGGGTCCGACGTCGACTAATGCACTCACACTCAGCGGGTGTGCTGCGGTTTCTTATACATTCTCATACTTACCTTCACTTTGCAACCTTTTGCCTTCATTGCAACTTCACTTGTAACTGCTACAAGCTTTTAAATACGACATTTTACTTCGGTCTTTGGAATGTTTCTTTTGTACTTGCTCTGTGGACGGTGCACTTAGTTACAGCGTAAGTTTACTTCTCGTAATAAATAATTTTTAACAAAAAATATCACCGACTTCCATGCCACAGTAAAGTAAAAAATAATTCAAATATATGTTGGTTTAGTACATAGACAGATCATAGTACATAGTCCTGAAGTCGGCGATCATATACACTTAGACACACATTGTCGTAAAAATAAAAGTGTCGTCATTCTCTCCCCTTTTCCCCTCTATTTTTTTAATAATAAAAATATATGGTGTAAGTCATACGTCACATTGTAAAACATGGGTAATGTTTTACAATGTGACGTGTCCTTCTGACGCAGTCGTAAAATAACTAAAGCTACATCTGTAGTTAATTCTATTGATACAATGAAGACTCGAAACACGTAAGTGTATTTCAAAAAAGTAATTATTTACTACCTCACCAACAATACTTACAATCAACTTATATTTACACCGGCTTTGTCGCCAACAAAGGAGTTTCGTTATAAATGAATTCATTAAGCGCACGAGCTCCCCGCAGGTGTCGCCGAACTGTTTCAGTTCGCACGGCATGTTTACCCGGCAACTGTGAACAAAGTAGACCTCTCCCAGGCGCATTATTACTTAAAAAAGGATTCTTGTATTAAATTGTAATGAGTAATATTATAACATGAGAAACACTAGCTTTAACAGCCGCGTTTAAAAATATAACTCAATCCTGAGATTAGCCATACTGGTTCGAATTGAACAATTAACTTAATTATTTTGGATTTCGTTGGAACGCTTCAGATAGGTTCTTCTCCATTACCACACTCTACAGGCCAGAACACAGTACTTAACACAGCTGTTAGGCATTCGGTAAAAATCCAAAAGAATAGATGTGGTGGTGGTGTTTCTTGAGTCAAACCATAAAAAACTATCTTCCTATAAAAATATGTTAAGTGATAACCATCGCCCGACGCTATCTTGTATTACTATCTTGTATTAGTAGAGGATGGAACCGCGTAGCACATCTAGTTAATAATAAGTAAGTTATTACTTAACAAAAACAACAAACATAGCGTGATGTTATATAGCCTTCCTCAATAAATGAACTATTGAATACAAAAATATTTTTTCAATTCGAACCAGTAGTTCCTGAGATTAGCGCGTTCAATCAAACAAACTCTACTGCTTTATAATATTAGTTTAGATATAGTATCATCTTATTTTTACATGATACATATTTTGTCGTTCAAAATAAAAATCATATGTCAATATGATGTCTTGCCAATTTACGTACACTGTGGTTAAAAAGCGACCTGTCAGCTGTCACTAAAATAGGCTACGCTGTCATGTCGTCAACCATTTGTGATATCGGCAAAGCTATCGATTATTTTCAGTTTATACCGACTGATTTGCTTTTATTATTCATCTGTTCATAATAACAAATATTTAAAAAAGCTTTATTTGTCTTACCGCCCACGAAACACTATATTAAATACGTTTTATGTATACCAAAGAATCCGACAATGAACAATGGTCTAAATTTACCATAAATAAACGCGAAGCTAAAGGTTCAATAAAGTATTACATGGCTTGTATTCAATTTTAATATATTATTTACTTATTATATCTTACATACTATTATATCTTATCTTTGTACGCAAAACAAAAAAAAAGCTTATATTTGTAGTTTTTTATTTTTCGTGTCTGCACCGTCTTGTCATAGACATCTGATATTGTTGATATTAGATTATTGAGTAAAATGTTTTGTTTACGTTGTTATAATATATAGGTATAAATACTAACAATGAATAAACGATTTTATTTTGTGTAATTTAACTTATTTGTAACCCATATTGTTTATAGATTTTATGTTTCTGAACTTATCCGTATGAACTTTCATTATAGCACATGTTACACTTTCATCATACTCCGCCGAGTGTTAAAATATAAAAGACTAGCGTGTACACACGACTTTGTCCGTTTCGGTCACGTAAACCAAAGCAAAAATCTCCTATGTGTTAATTCGGGTTATAAACTAATGTGTGTCAAATTAAGAAAATTCTGACTAGTAGTTTTTCGCTTGACGGATTGTGACGTCTCATTAGCATAGTTATAGTTTGCAGAGTGACAAAAGCTATGTAATTTTGCTATGACAATATAGAACAATATAGGTATCTAATCAAAGCTAAAATCATATAATCAAAGTTCTAAAATCATAGCTAGTAAATAGAACATTCTAAAAAAATATTCTAATACTTTTACGTTACCATTTTGAGGAATACTCATATACAGCACTAGCTGTGCCTCGCGGTTTCACCCGCTACTACAAAGAAAAAAACAAACAAACAAATATATCGTGATGCTACATAGGCTATAGCCTTCCTTGATAAATTTACTATTCAACACAAAAATAATTTTTCAATTCGAACCAGTAGTTCCTGAGATTGGCCCATTCAACCAAACAAACTCTACTGCTTTATAATATTAGTGTAGATTAAATAAACCATATTATGAACAAAAAAATGTTTTAAGCAATCAAGTTTTTTGTTTTAATATTATGAACAATGTTACTAATTATTTAAGTTACTAACTGGAAACTAACTGCGCAACAGTGGCGCCCCCTGTAAGTGTAAACGAGTGTCATGAATAAAACATTTGACTTCGGACATCGATTCGCGAGTCCCAATAAAACTACTCGCTCTGTGGGCGCCAGTTGGAAAATTTAAATTCTAGCGCTGTATAATTAAATGAGTTATTCAATTTGTGCCGGTGCAAGTTTTGTTCATTTTTGTATATATATACTATACTAGTTTTGAACGCGTCTTTTTCATCTCGCCTTTTTTATTGCTCTTTTTCTGCAAGAAGCCGAAATAATTCTAAACTTAAATGCAGTTGCCAGTAAATGTGTTTTAAGCAAATTTTGTAATAATTTGCAGAAAGCCAAATTTCTAAAAGTTATAATTAATTACCGAAAGAATTAAGGCAATAAATTTTATTTCACACCATAATATTCCCGCGGCTTTGCCCGCTTCGGTCACGTGTGCCAGGGTAATGAGTACCTTTATCTAGGTCATAAACTACCTGTATAAAAAATTTCAACGAAATCTTGCCAATAGTTTTTTCCTGATAGAATAACAAATACACATATATCCTCAAACTTTCGCATTAATAAGATATACTACGTAAAAAAAAAAGAAAAAACACGCTTTCTACGCTTATTGCCCCGCACTAGGATTTTCTCCTGTGTCGCAGGTACCATGGACACACAAAGACGAATATACAAACACCCAGACCCAGAACAGAAATCTAAATTCATCATTCAGATATCTGTCCTCCGAGAATCGAACCCGGAACCCACTGCGTGTCAGACCGATATGGTGACCATTCCGTCACGTGGGTCGTCAAAGTCGTCAAAGTCAAACAATCAGTGTCAGAATAAAGTTTGAAATATTTAGATAATTTCTGCACAATGTTATGATTATTATGACATTTTGTGGCTTTATCGACTATAATTATGCAAATATCATTTTAGAGTATACGACCTCAAATTAAAGAGGATAAAATATGCTACATAAATTATTATACGGAATCATAAAGAAAATCAATGTCTGTGGAC
The DNA here is from genome assembly GCA_018249915.1 of Cecropterus dorantes dorantes. Lineage (NCBI taxonomy): Eukaryota > Metazoa > Arthropoda > Insecta > Lepidoptera > Hesperiidae > Cecropterus > Cecropterus dorantes. The sequence goes on from DWLI01002967.1 coordinate 5,061, forward strand.
TTTATTAAAGACGACAAAACTTTTCTTTTCAACGTTCCTCTTATGAATGGTCAGAGAAATTCAAAAGAATTTTAAAAATCAAATTAGGAATCTTGCGCGTTAAATTGATTTTCGTAGAATATTTGCTTTTTTTAAGAGCTACGCTTACTTTCCGCTAAGAATTACCCAAAAATCTGATTTGATCCTTTTCTTTCTTATAAATATTTGCAGCATATATATTCTTACAAGAGCAGTGACAGCTTAATGGTTGTAACTTGGCCTCGCAATCGAGGAACCGAGATTCGAATCCCGTGCGTGCGACGTGCGTTAGAAGGAAATTATCACTGATTTACGGTGAAGGAAAACATGATGAGAAAAAATCTGCGAGTTCTTTAAGAAATTTTCGAAGGTGTGTGAAGTCTACCAATTCGCACTTGGCCAGCGTGGTGGACTAAAACTCTCTCAATCTGAGAGAAGACCCGTGCCCAGCAGTGGGACAAAAATGGGTTGATGATGATGATGTTCTTACAATATACAATGTGTAAAACTGGTTGTTACGCCATAACAAGTGTTTAACAGTATTAGTATCGATTGAAACAATCTAAAAATTTTAATACATTCCTTATTAAACATATAATTAAAACCAATATTTGCTTAACTGAATATTATTTAATTAGCAAAATAATGCTTATAAATTAAATAAACCATCCAAAACTCCAGGTTATGGCATAGTGCCCGAAAAGCTAGAAGCGTTTCCTCGCTGCATAGCGAGCCTAATTTTTTGTTTAATGAATATGAAATGAAATAAAATGCCCTTATTTTGTATAGGCCTACGTAGACGCTTACAAATTGTTTGTAGCAATATTTTTGGTACAATGGACCGGATCAAAACACGAACTCAACTAAGGTGTGACAAGAAACACAGCGGATCTCTTTATTTTTCTATTAATCAGTTCATCGTAGTTCATCTATATTTTAGATGTTATTTTTTTATACCAACTTGTTTCTTCGTCATAAAAAATATAGATTAGCGCCAGTATCTTGTCTTACATTTGACTAAACAAGAGGACTTGTTTAGCAAATTACGCTAAACTTTATTATTTTATTATGTAGCTAAATAGATATTTTAAAACTAATAATCTTGCTAACAATAAATTTAAATACAGGCTGTATTAGAACATATAGTTGTGTCTATATAATATAACTGTTTTAGTGGTCGCATCCATGCATTTTAAATTATTCTGTTCTCATTTCAGTTTTAACATTCTACGTATTTCGAGTGTACAATTGAACACGATTTGGGAGGAAGTCCTAAAAAATTCAAATCAAAATGGCTGCCAGACATATCGCTATACGAGCCAACAACGAGTATGTTTCAAATATGCAGAAATAAACAATAGGACAGACAGAATATTTGAGATGGCAATAAAATCAAATGCAGGCTTCGGCTATATTATGAATGCACTCACTTTACAGAACATTGAATTTTATAAAGAATTCTACAGGAAAGCATTAATGTAGGGGAAATGGAAGACAATTGTAGTAATGTAAGCACTGTAAAATTGTAGACTGTTCAAGATAGCATCAAATGTTTATTAAGCTTTTGTTTTTTGAAATGAAACTTCTTTAGAATCGTTGTGATTTGAAATTCGATGAAACGAAATTGCATCACATATTTTTTTAAAACAAACACATTTATAGAATGAAGTCGGCGAGAGAATGATAAAGAATACGTTACACGATATTTTATATTAATATGTAATACCTGTAATATAATATTTTACATTGAAATGTATATTTTAATGTATTCTAGGAAGATCCGTGGGCCACTAAAAGCAGCTGGGGTTGCCGACCTCTGATTTAAACAATTTCAAGCACAGCTAACAAACAGGTTGTTTCCCAAAACAAAGCAATTGTCTGCTAAAGACATGATGTTAATTTTGTGGAAGCAAAAAACAGAAAATTTATCGTTTCATCTCCCATGTATGATATAATTAAAACACAATGTTTTTAAAAGCGTTGGCTTACCTCCGTAGACTGTTTGTTTGCAGTTCAAATTGAATGTAACTGGGGCACGGCCACGGAAATGCTGTATGCTTATTTTTCATCTTTTTATCTTTTTCATCTTTTTTTGTATTCCGGCCTTTCTCTTTAAGGTAACGGGCTCGTTTCGTTTCGTTTGAATCACCGTTTCTACTTAATTCGAGATATTTGAAGCACGATTCCGTTTTTAAATTCGCTGTCTATCTTGAATCTTTAATGAAAAAGTCAGTACTTTTTGTCTTTTGATGTAGCTAACGGTTTGGCCATTTATTGTCAAAGAATTGTTAAATATTGCATATTTCTTGAGTGGCTCAAAGTTTTGTCGATAGCTGCCGTAACCACAACTTTTTCAAGACGTAGTGACTACGATTAACCTAGCTAGTGTATGTGTATGGTTTCATTATATCGCTAAGTTATGTGTAGTGTTTTTGATTTTGTTAAGAATTTCTACATGCATGTTTTCACATTGGATATATCTATGTCGTAGTCAAACGAAGGTGAATACGCAAAGCTAGACCCAGAACAGAATCTAAACTATTCATTCATATGTCTGTCTGGCCGGGGTATGAACCCGGAATCCACTGCATGTCTAACCGGTATGTGACCGCTCCGCCACGCAGGTCACTTCCAAGTATGTATGTATGTATGTATGTATTTATACCTACGAGTATAATGTGATAAATCTTTGAACAACTAGTAACATTGTTGAAAATATAATTAAAAATTTTGACTGCTTAATTTTTTTTTGTTTATAGTGATACATTTAAATTAACGATTTATATTACTTTTTATCAAAATAGTCTAGTAAAAATATTATAATATACTATATAATTTAGAATGATCTATTACTAGTTAACTTTCATTTGATACCCATATCCTCGTGATAATGAAAAAGTCGGCGCTACCCTCCCATTTTTTTTAAATTATACTATGTTACTTACCAAATTGAGACGATTCTAATGATATGTCATAATCCGTCAGGTCGTTTGGGCCGTAGCGTATGCCAAAAAAGGGAGATATATGCAAACAAACATATATACATACATAAACACATACCTACATACATACATACATCCATAAATATGCTCGAAACCATTACCGTTCTTCTGACGCAGTCGGGTAAAAAGTAAAACAATAAAAAAATAGAAAATTAGAATACAATAAATGTAATCTCTTTCGCTAAATCTCAGCATGAAGATCAAATACAGAACCCTCCGGGTGTCAACGCTTGGTTTAATCACGCCCACATGGGTTATTCAACGGATAATAAAGACAAACAAAATCCCAGTGAATTCACAATGAAAGATACACATATTTAAAAAGTTACGTTTGCAATTTCCACAATTTTTCCCTGGACAAAGGACCCGTCACAATATTGTCGTATCCCGGTCGTTGGGAGGCCTCATTTTCATAATTACTTAAGATATGAGACTGTTTGCCTTTTGAAGAAAATCTTTTGATGGTTAACTGGTCGGAAAGTAACTCGTTTTTGAGCGAATTCTGATTTGTATTCGGTTTCACAGTAAATATACGAATCCTTTTTAATATAACATGTTTCGCTCGAATCGAAATTTAATTTCTTGTAAATATGTGGAAATCATGTTACCCTAAAAACTTTTTCTAAGAACCATCTCCGAAATTAAACTTTCTTATTACAATTCTCGCAACACCTTATTAATTCCACGAGTGTCTTTCCTTCTCATGACTGTAATCAAATAATTTATCACCGGAAGTTAGTAGGCAAGCCCTTCAATTTAGAAAAGGGAGATGGAAATTCGCTGATCTTGGTATTTAGGTATTTCTTCAAATATATGCTTTTGCGTTGTCGGGCCGTCCTAACCTTAGAGTTTACATTGTCGGGCCGTCCTTAGAGAGTTAAGGATGGAGGCAACAGTCCAACACTGACCAAATGCTTGACGGTTGCAGAACCCTCCTACACCAAATTCTGCTTAATAACTGTACTGTTAATTGCTGTCCTCTGGCTTGAAGGATATCTTAAGAGAAATATACGAGTCAGGATATGTTAAGAGAAACATAAGAGAATCATACGGAGGCGTTTTAACTTAGTTTCTTTGGGATAGAAACGCATCTGTGGCCAACCTTAGACAAGAATCAGACCAAACCATAAAGTGGCAGTTCGTTTGCTTGGTATGAATATATTTATGTACGAGTATTCAAAAAAGAAAGAATTCCTCAAATTCATCTAAACTTTTCTCAATTAACATGTTTTTATAATAAAACCTAATGTACTTAACAGTGGAAACTGTATGTAGAAACAAACAATTCATTTCATAGAACGAATTGTTTGTTTCCCAAAAAGATAAATAAATAAATAAGTAATTTTAATTTTTGCTCATCAAATACTCTTCCTCAGCACCGGGAAACATACACATAATAATAAAAAACAATATGTTTGTTTTGCGGCGAGCTCCGTTAAGCTATGCAAAATAACAAAGACAGAATGTAGAATCCAGTGCCATTAAAGTAACACTTGCACTAACGACTTCCTTATTAAAAAACGCCCTTAAAACACTTCTGTGGAGCAGTGACCTAAAAACCTAAAAGGTACGGCCATACATAACAATTCAAACTCGTTACAAAGTAGTAAAGTGTGGGTATCTTACGAATATAAAATGTAAAGTTTGTGACGATGTATGTATGATTATCACTCTATATTTCCTGAATGGCTGAACGGAATGCTAAATTTTGTGTAGGAATTAGTTAGTCTGGAATAATATAAAGGCTAACTTTTATCTAGGAAAAAAGTACGGTTCTCGCAGATCAACCTTTAATATAAAGTAAGAGATAGACTTGATTTCAAACATAGTGGTAGTTTAAGTGTGAGAAAACGACAAAAATTTCAAAATAAATATCAGTAACTAGCTGTTCCTCACGGTTTCACCCGTTGCTAAATAACAAAATAAAACAAACAAACATCGCGTGATGTTAAATAGCCTATAGCCTTACTCGATAAATTTACAACTCAACACAAAAAGATTTTTCCGGTTCGAACCAGTAGTTCCTGAGATTAGCCCGTTCAACCAAACATTATAATATTAGCATAGATATAGATTACATACATATCGTCGCTTATATAACAATACCGCGCAAATGATATTTGGTGGATTCTCAGGAGAGCCCAAAAAACTGTATTTTGTATGAAATTCTTCGGACAAAATGTACAGATTTTAGTATCTACTGAAAAGTTGGTAAATACCTCTTGCAAGGTATTGTAAGTGTATATTTTGTATGAAATTCTTCAGACAAAAAAATACAGTTTCTCCAATCTTATCTCCAATGAAAAGTTACCAAATATCACTTGCGCGGTATTGTTATATAAGCGACGATATATTACCTTAATTTTTATTTTGACGCAAGTGAAACCGCCGGCATAGCTAGTATTACATAAAGTGCGCCCTCATACCACAGTTACTTTGTACGCTTTAGAAGATTACTCTTTGTGCTAAAAGCTTTGCGGCGAAATATTTTAAATTTCATCCCCTTTGATTTATCGCCGGTCGACATTTCGTGTCTTCCGATTTAAGTAATTGTCTCCCTGTGACGACTTAAGCTAAGACAAAAATTATGGCATTTTGTAACGCATATAAAAACACTACTATTTTTTTAATAGCAAATAAAATAAGACCGGAGTACCAATATTGTCTTCAGGAAGAAAATATTACAATTATTGCATGCGTGTATTCAATTTCAACGCTATGTTATGCTTCTGCAGAAACTACGAGTATTTCGTTTAAAGCAAACATTTAGCATGAAACGGAAAATGGAAGAGTTTCTTATACCAATTAGGAGTTTCTTATTCTTTTTATACCAATTAATTAAAGGTGATACAAATCTTTGTGGTTCTAAACTATTTCTGTTAATAATAGCAGGTATTAGCGCTGCTTTCTTCTGATTTGAATGGTGTGGTAAGGGAGACATTTTTAACCGGGGCGTTCCACCTTAGCTCTCAGGGGTAGCAACGCATCTGTGGTTGACCACAGGATTCCAAACTTATTCAGAGTTAATTACAGTTTTTCATAGTTCCAGTTTTCCATTACGATTCATTCATCCCAACGATGATCATCGCCTGCGTGGCGGAACGGTCACCATACCGGTCTGACACGCAGTGGGTTCCGGGCTCGTACTCCGGCCAAACAGACATCTAAATGATGAGTTTAGATTCTGTTCTGCGTCTGGGTGTTTGTGTTTTCGTGTTTGTATGTCCATGGTACCCACGACACAGGAGAAAATCCTGCTTTGGGGCTATAAGTTTCCCACGTTTCGTGTACCACGGACCTCTCATCAATCTTACTTACTTAGCTTTATAGCTTACCCAGTCATAATGAGACAAGTCCGCAGCGTTATATCATGTGATTTTTGAGCCTCTGAATTCCTGCAGATATCAATATCTTCCCACCTGTCTTGGTTTCGGAATTGAATTTTTCCAGTTCTCGGTATTTGTTTTGAAGAGAAATTATATTCATCTTTGAAATTCAAGAATAATCAAAATGGAATTACATTATTACATTTACAGTAAATTACATTATTGTTCAATATTTCAGCTGTTGAACGACTTATGTTTTGAGATAATAATAAAATTTGAAGTAATATAATTACAACTTCAGATACGAAAAAGATTACGTAGGTATATCAATACATTTTTCTTTCGGCCCTAAACACCCTTAGCCCTTGTGTCAAGGCCTACTTTGTTCTGATTAAAAGGATATTCTATGCTTCTAGGTTCTATGATCTACTCATGATCAACTTTGGCTCGAAGTTCGATATTTGGAATTGATTACAAATGTCCATATAGAACAGCCACCTTAATGAATAGTTTACCCTTTTGTTACCTACACTTGATTAAGAAACTAGTAACATTGTAAAAAAAAGAAACAAAAAACCCGACTGCTTAAAACGATTTTAAAGTAAAGTATAAAGTAAAAATATTACAATAAGTACATATAATTTTTAGAATGGTCTATTTACTAGCTTCACATAGGTCATTTGATACCTATATTGTCGTGATAATAAAAAACGTGTTACCCCCCTTTCCCCTACTTGCAGGCGCCATTTTGACAAATTATATAGCTTATGTCTTACGTCACCAGTCGTCAAGTGGTTTGGGCTGTAGCCTGAGCGAAAAAAATAAACATACAAACAAACATGCATATGTATATAAACACATACATACGCCCAAAAAACATTAGCCTCCTTCTGAGTCGGGTAAAAACAGTTCACAATGTCAGTTCAGAAATTTAACCACATTCTAGAATTTACTTATCGAGGCGGAGAGTACAAT
>DWLI01002968.1:0-12379 GCA_018249915.1 Cecropterus dorantes dorantes
TAAAATACAATATTCATTTATTGCGCTATCGTACACGAACATGACAATTTATATGACATTAAAAATTTAACACTTCAGAACTCTAAAACGCACATCCGCGCAAGTGTTCTCCCTCCGTCTTACGAATTTTCGATCAGATCACGTGACCCTGACGCGAGTTTAACATTTTTACCCATCACAAAAAATGCACAACGCCACTAAAGAAGTTTTTACTTCAAAAATAGACCGCGTGCTACAATGCGAAGTGCAAATATATTTAAATATTTTATAGTTTTGATATAACAACAACCCTATCCCACCCTACCAGCCCTCGTGTTAGAAATTAACTTATTTATTCCATAATGGTATAAACGGAGTTTCAAGTTTCGATGGACCTTAATGGCAATTGTGAATGTATAAGAGCACATTTCGAGAATAAATGCTTTCTTGCAATAAATTCAAGACCAGAAAATACATATTAGAGAGAAAATATAAATTTTTACAATCTTCTTTAATGATTTTAAGTGTTCTAACCTAAGGCTATATAGTTAACATCGTAAGAAAATAATTTATCGCTAGAAATATTACAATAATTATCGTGTTCATTTTATGTTTCTGATAAGGATGTAGTTAAGAATTGAGATTTGAATTATTTTGATAAATTAATTGCAATTCGTCAAATATTGTAGAATCTAGCATGGTGACAAATATATTTATTTATACGTTTAATATATTAAAAATACATGTATATTACTTTTCTGAATTATACTATAGTCAGAACATATTTGGTTGGATCAAATTTATTTATAAATACGATATTTCTAAACCTAGTAATAACGACAAGGTGGTAAGAACAGTACGCTTTAACCAGGGAAGTACCTACCGCCGTCACATGCATTTCTAGTGTGAAGCAGTTCTTACGTTTTGCTAGTGTATGAATCGCGACTATCTTAAATTTAAGGACACTATTTCATCTCTCGTGTCATCTCGAGTGGCAACGTATGTGTAATTGATTTTAGATAGAACCCTTGTTCTATGTGGAATCTGTTACAAATGTCTACGGGCGGTAATAACCATTTATTTACCATTGCAGATATTTGCTTTATATTGGAAGTAGGTTAGTATATATTTTGTCGTATGTTACGGATTTGTACAAAAAAAATACAGAGGGATGAATTAAATGTGAGCTGTTTTTATGTGGTTTGTAATGCAACAGTTAAGTAGTTCTTGGAGTCAATATTATTAAACTTCCGATTCCGGATCAATAGCTTTGAGTAAGCCTGACTCAGTGAAAAGATTCTACGATTCGTTAAAATAAGTTTACTGGAATAAGAAAGTGTTCTATAAAGCATATTTTATCGTTGGAAATTTATTCTGGTTATATAAAGACCCAGTTCAGTTTTAATATTGCATTTAAACGAATATTTGATGGAGATTTTGTGTTCTCATTACGTATTTAGCAAAAGGAAGTTGCGAAGTCAATGTTGAAAAATGTAGAAATAAACTAAAAGATTATATAGCGTCTATCTTCTATATATAAAAAAATTCTTCCGTTACTGATACACTGACTGATAGACTGACAACTAAAAGTACTGAGCGTAGAAAGTTGAAATGTAGTATGAAGAATCTTTAGGGAGTGGAGAGTAGCACTAAGAGAGGGTTTTTGTAAATTTCCCTCCAAAGGGGATAAAAAGGGTGAAAAACTATATATGAATGTTCTACACCATTGTACTTAGTGAGTTAAAAATTTGGATTTTAGTAGGCTATATAACATCGCGCTATGTTTATTGGTTTGTTTTTTTTTCTTATGTAGTAGCGGGTGCAACCGCGAGGCACCTCTAGTATACATTTAAGAGTTTTAATTTTACATATAAAATAAGTACAAGTAATTTAATACAAGAAGCATGGGCGTACCTATGCCTTTGTAAGGCGTGGTTCAATAGTTTAAGTTCTTTGTACTTTGAACGCGATGTTCATGGGTGTCAGTGACCCCTTGCCATCATGTAAACTGCATGTCCGTTAGCGACTTGGATGTGAGAAAAACATAAAATCTATGGTCGATGACAACCAAAACATACTTGACATAGTAAACGCATGATTTCACCCTGATTGTAAAGTACACTCGAACAAATTTTTCAAACAAACTTTGTTTACCATGAAAAGTCCAACAGAGTGAATCACAGCGGTATCAACTAGTTTGAGTTTCTGAATACAAAACTACAAATATTACAAAATATAAATATTTATATACAAAAATATTATCATGATTCTGAAATGTTAGTTGTTTCTTGACCTTATATGGACGCAACAACTTAAATGTCCTATTTAGTTAAATAAAAGTAACTTTATCGATAATGTTTGTTATTTATTGTAATATAGAACTAATAAACGAACATGCAGTCCACCTGTTGGTAAACGAGTCGTTGGATAGCTATGATCAACGCCAGATAAGATTAAAGTGTTAGTCAAAATTGGCCAGGAATACGCTACCCCCGAGGACCAAGATTAAACGTCTTGGATAAGAATGTCTCCCTAACGATAACTTTCAAACCAGAAAACAGCAGCAGTAGCAACAGCTGCTGTTGCTACCGCTGCAGTCGAGGCAGTGGTAATTTGATAGTCAAGCCACAAAAGGTTCTACCAAGACTTTGAAGGTGATCGAAATCTTTGTGGTTCGACTCCGTTAGCACCACTATAACACTTATTTCTGCATAATAACAACATCATTGCTGCGTTTTAGTCTGATATACTTATTTGAGGTGTTCCAACTTAGTCCTCAGAAGTGGTAACGCATTTGTGGCTATGATCAGGTAAGATTTTGATCTTATCTGGGTTGATTATGGGTATCCTGAGGAAGCAGTGGCCACTTACCATACGTTTCCGCCCATAGACATATATTTAAGGAATTACAAAGAGGATCATAATATACTAGGTGTGCTGCGTGATTTCACGTGGTTTCACCGCTACTAAATGAGAAAAAAAAACAAACAAACATAGCGTGATTTTATATAACCTATAGTCTTCCTCAATAAATGGACTATTCAATACAAAATGAATTTTTAAATTCGAACCAGTAGTTCCTGATATTAGCCCGTTCAACTAAACAAACTCTACTGCTCTATAATATTAGAATAGATGAGGCTGCAGATGCACTGGTATCTCTGCAGGGTAAGTTAGCAATATGTTTATTATCTCTCCCTTTATTTTATTTAGGCGTGGTGACTTCAATATGAAAGACTCTACTACCTTTATATTTATTTTTAATTATACACGTATAATTTTACTATTTTATTATTTTTTAATATTTCAACCCAATAAATTGCAAAATGAATTAAGTATTATACATATTTGGTGGTTTTTACTTAACAGTATTTCTAGGTATGCAAATTTCCTTCTATTCCTCCATCAGCCTTTCAAGGTCAACTGTTGAACATGGCCTTCCCTCAAAAGGCGCTACTCCTCCGGTCCTGTGCCCTCTGAATCTAACTGTTTTCCGCTGTTTTATTCAGGTCATCGGTCCACTTGGTTGGGGGCGACTAGTACTTCTTTTGCCAAAATGTGGTCCTTGATCTATCTTCTCCATCAGACCTTCAAAGGATGTGGAACCTTTTGCCCAATTCAAATTTAGTAAATGTATTATCAAATAACACGTGTCCTATTAAATTAATTAATTTACACCATTAATTGAGTTATATGTACATACAATGTCTAATAATACTAAACAATATAATGATTAATTAGTATTAGCTTAATTGAACTATACCAGTCAATGATAACCCTGTACCTTCTAATCGTCTTATCCCCTAATTGAATACGTGAGCTATCTCGCATACACTTTATGGCATAATTGAAACCCATTAATATGTATAACTATCAGGAAACTGCAAGATTGCAAGATTAATAGTCTAATTGCCATAGATGATGAAGTGAAACACATATTCTTCATACTTGTTTACGGTGGAACATTGAAAAGCTTGAACTAAAATTGTAGTGGATGATATTTATTCGACTGCGTCAGAAGATGGGTAATGCTTTAAGAGCTTGTGATTTTCGAGTGTAAAGTAAGTCGATTTATTTAGCACACACTGCAGCCCAAATGGCTTGACGGATTATGTCATATGATACATCAGTTTTCTCAAAGAGCGGAATGACGTAGGCTATATTAATGGCACCTTTCTATAGCGAGTATGGGACAAGGGACAACTTTTTTAAAACGAAAACTCATAATACGTTAAAGAGTTCAATTAAACCACACATTTGACACATAAAATGAAGTAGACTGCTTGGAATTGAGGTTTAAGAATATTTATTTCTCAAAAGAATACATAATTCACTTAAATGAGAAACATTATAAGTTTAGTTATTAAATAAACAAAGGGCATTACGTACAATTAAATGATTCTTGTGCGAATTGAGGGTACTTACATAAAAAGAATTAAATGTCTGTATATAATTTTTTAAGATATATTTGAACTTCCAAATTAAATTATTCTAATATTCAAAGGTATGTTAGCATTCATCGTCGTTGGTCGTCCATAAGGACAACGTAATGGCCGCCTGTCGTTTATTCATCTAATATTTACATTCCCAAAACATGGGTTTGACATTTTTCTCTCCATTCACATTGTCAATAATGAATTTTGGTCGACACGACAGCTTAAACGAACCTATATCGGGGTAATATTAATATAAATAGCGGCCTAAGCGAATTTATATCAGGGTGATATTAAAAATGAGGCAGAGAGGTTTGACGATATCGACTTTGAATAACATTGGAATTATTTTTACCCGAAATATGCATACACGTAACTAAAATATGTTTGTTTTTACAAGTTTTTGTTGAACTTGCCTTTTTAGTTCGCTAGTATGTGAGGGTAACTTGCAAATTAATTTAAACCAGTTAACCCTTGCCGATTGACCTAATTTTTTGCAGGAAGATTTAGTTTGAATGACAATCTAAATTGTTCAGTCCAATCTGACCCCACTTTTAATGCTCTAAGATAAACAAACCGACCTAAAACCAAATTCTAAGAAATATGCACTATTTTTTTACAAAATTTAATTACGAGACTAATTTTATAAAATGCACTTAAGCCTTACTATTGTTTCTATTGTTTGTTTGTTATTCTAAAACAACTAACATTGTTACAGATATTTAAAAACAAACCCGACAGCTTCAATCCTTTTTTTTTGTTATTATAATGGTATATTAAATTTAATGGTATTCATGAATTTTAGTCAAAGTAGTAACATAAAAGTATTACAATTTCTATGTTTGGACTGGTCTATTTATTACATTTAATATTTTAATATACAAATTGTCATGATAATAAAAAAATCGTCCCTCCTTATCCTATTTACAGGTGCTTTTTACAAATTATACGGCCCATGTCAATCTGCAGAATGAAACGATTTTGATCTGTCATATGTCATAATTCGTCAAGCCGTGTGGGCTGTAGCGCGCGCCAAAGTAATAGACATACCTACATACATACAAACACATACGCTCGAAAAACATTACCTTCCTTCTGATACACTCAGGCAATAAATGTTACTGCTGTACGTAATTAGTGTAATTATGTATTCCCATAAAACAAAAAATAGCAAAACATTATAGGAAGCGTCTGCACAGCAAAAATCTATTATGCAGAAATTGAGATAAACGGGGTGTATGTCCGTAGAACCGTGTGAGAATATTCGCATTAAATATTTCTGAAATATTACTAAGTGATATACACTCGTACAGCACAGAGTGTAAGAGATGTGTTAGTTTAAAATATATTTCTTAGGTATTTTAAAGTTACCTTGAGCAACATAGTTTTAGACGAAAGTGAGCTATTCAAAGTATGTACGGAGTCTGAAAAGTCTAGTGAAAGCCTTCTTTTATGCACCACCTTGTATCTGCACTGGCGTAGAATAAATTATATGCATCGGAGTTACAGTTTTTATTTATAAGCTTTCGAGGTTGAGCCCGTGGAGAGATTTTGGTTATTTTTCGATCAAATATAACTCTAGACGATTTTGTTACTACATAGGTAGGTTCTGTTGGTAATTTATTTCTGTCTAATAATATCAGCGTTATCGGGATGTATATTCTGGGTGGTAAGGGACATACGAGATGTTTCAACTTAGTAGTGGATTACATATTTCCATGTGAATTGACCACGTAGTTCAGGTGAACTGCATTCTTGTTTGCTACTTCCATAATAAAAAGAAGGTAGATTTTTTTTTACTACGCTTATTTCCAACTTAACATGCATACATTTTTTTTTATTATATTAGGATTGTAGAGCTCCTCTACGCTGGTTATATTATCAAGACTATCAGGCATTAGAACATATTTAGAGAATCGGTGATGCATCTAAGATTGCGTTAGTGGCTTTAAAGGATCTTGATTTTATGAAAGAATGACGTGATGTGAATAAAAAATTGTATGACGTCAGCGTGATGTATGCAGTATTTTTTATACGTACATACATTTTCCCACTAATGGAGAAATTTACTAATTTTGCTGAAAATACTAATAAATATAAAAAAATTCAACTACGTACTTATATGAATATATGAGTGCTTATAAGATTTCGCGTTTTAGTGAAAGAGTCCACGTTTACAAAATGGACCCTTCAATCCACTTCTGTGGAAACGCAGGAAGTTTAAGGCTGGTCTCCGGTTAACATTTTTATGAGACGATCATTTTAGACCTCGGGAATATCACATTTGTGATCGACCTCAGACAGTACCCCTATTCTGTATGAAGTTGCTTATAGTCATGGACGCTAGTAACCACTTACAATTAGGTGAAATGCATGCTCGTTTGCAAAATCAATTTTACAAACATAAATATAAATATTATGAAAATATGACATAATATTAAGCTTCATTCCGGAATGAAATTCTAGATAAAATAGGTATGGTTTGAGATATAGAAATCCGATGGTATTGACAGCTATCGAAGCATGAGAGCTAAGGAACTCGACAAGGGCCAACTTATACTATCTAGGTAGGCACTTGGCGCCAGATGCCGCTAGGGTTGCCAACTGCCACCAATCAACTTGGCCGGTGTTTTGATCATATCTGTATGACATATTGTAAATTCTGTGAATGTTCCTTCAATATTGTAAACTAGGTTCACTTGTATGGATGTTTGATTATTGTGTAACTAAACATGGCTTGTAAAATATAATATTTCATGATTTTTCTTAACATGTATCACTTAACTATTGTGCTTGTGCACAATAGTTTTTTTTAGGTCCCATTTTTCAAATATCGGCAGCAAAGTTATTAAAACTGCGTATCGTGAGTAGCCTACTAGGAAAATTATAAAAAATCCGTGATCATATCAGACAAAAAATATAAATAATATCATTGAGTAAAATTGACGTTTTTCAAACGAGTTTACCTAATGCTTACCTAATGCTTGGTTTCGAATAGAAAAGAGGTTCTATCTTAAGTCGATCACAGAAGCGTTGCTATTCCCGAGGACTAAGATGGTCGCCTAATGTATATAAGAGCCGGCAACCACACCCTTCCACCGAAATGCAAGAACTGCTTCACGCTAGAAACAGATGTAGCGGTGGTACCACCCGTTCGAACTAAACTAATTCCACCACCTAATATTTACAAGTTTCGGCAAAAATATTATTTATAATATCTAATGCAATAAAGTCTATTTTCAGATTCATCTGATAAACACCTGTAGACAAAAACCAGAAAAACGTTAATAAAAATATTAATCAAATATTCTGTGTAAACAAACAACCTTTTCGCTATCGACATTCTTTTATAATTAGTTTTTGCGAGGCAACCCTAGGGAGAGTGGACTGAAAAATGTAAGTAATAAAACGGGGCGATGCGAAGGCACGTACCTTGTTAGGTGCAGGGACGTGCGCGTTGCATCTCTATAACTGTTTGTATATCGTTGGTATAAATAAAAGAGGTAAGGGTTGCAAATTCGATACTATAGGTCAGTGTTTTACAATCATTTTTATAATACGACCCTGAATAATCTAAACAAAACTTCGCGACCCCCTTCCATGCGCTGTTTCTAACCTGTGTTATATTATGTCACACCTATTAAATACCCATAAAAAGCATTTTTACGCAAATTAGATTTTTTAGGTAAGAGTTTTTTGATAGTTTTACAGACACATTTTCCTTTCAATGTTAACATATTTCGCGATTTTCCACTTTCATACGCTGACTTTTATGTGTATTTTAGTATATTACATATAATAATTATAATGTACATAAATAACATTTTTATTTAAATTAATAATCGAGAGTTGAATATGTACGTAATTAAGTGCTTGAAATAATCATATTCTGTATACAATATTAAACCACATGCCGTTAATAAAATGTTTGTAAAAACATCTTTTTCCACGCGGCATGATATTCCCTGAAATCTTATCGAGGCTGTTTGATCCCCCAAGGGGTCACAACGTTTCATAATTTTAAAAGCTCCCTGGGTGGCGGATTATGACTTATTATTTTTTAATTGTAAGGTATACAGGCTTGATGAATAATAGTCACCGTCACCAACTGGTATTTGCAATACTGGAAGAGTCGCCAAAGCATCGAGCTGAAAGCATTTTTTCGCCTTTTAAGTGACTACGTCATAGCGTTCCGGGAATACTTCAGACAGAAGTTGTTCCACATCCTGCATGTGTTCGTGGAATATGATGAAATACAATACCTCTATAGTATACGTATAATCCCATACGATTTCTTCATGTTAAGTGATTTCTTAAGCTTATACATTTTAATGTATGTAATGAATTGATCAATTTTGAACAGGACTTCATGTAAGACCCGTGTTTATATAAAGTAGATATCACGTGGTCCAATCTAAAAACAGAATAGGTCAAGCATTTTTCTACAATTCGTTAGTCGTCAAAGACTTCTTTGACATTTTATTATACAACGCGGATAGATCAAAGACCAATAATGGCGAATATATGGGTATCCAATTTAATTCTGTTCGTGAAATACCCAGCTTTCCCACTCAGTACTTCGGGACTCGAGTCACGACGCCGGGTAATTGTAATGTAATGCGCATTCCCAATTCCGACTCAATTCCCGACAGTTTATTTTCACGCAACTACTCACGACAAATCCAAATGTGTGAAGATGTGTGACAGCTTGGAATAGGGAAATATTCTTGGAGATTATGTACATATATTGACAGCGATAGAGTTTTGTAATGGAGGGAGTCCAAGCGGGTCTGGGCGATAAAAAGGCTGGGTAGTCTTTAAATATTTTCCAGCCACCCAGGGTTGACTGGTAGAGAATGCTATAATGCATTAAGTTTGCCCTATTGTAACTTATATTTTATGAGGTGCAATAAATAAATAAATAAATACTCTTAATGAGTGGATAGTCCCCCTTAGTAAGAAACAAAAGACTCTGAAGTTTGTTGATAAAAACTAAAATATATCTTCCTATTTAAATATTTTTCTTTTTTCGCCTGTGCTAAAGGGTTGTGTACCCCTAAATCAGGTCTTCCCAACTAGGGGGGCACGCTCCCCTAGGGATGCGTAGAGAAATGTCTGGGGGAGCGAACGTAATATGTACGATTACATTTCTAAAAAAAATGAACGAGTAAATTAACTCTTCCTAATTGCCATTCAATCGTTTTTTATATTTGTTGAAACTTACCTAAGGGGGCATGAAAATATTATTTTTTGCTCGTGGAGGCTCGGCGAAATAAACGTTGGGAAACCCTGCCTTAAATCCTTATGTACGCTTATGTTAGTGATAATAATTGATTGTGTTTGACATGGACGTTACGTAAATGTAACATTTAACACAGGGTTTGGAAACTAGTACGTAGGATCAAGGTTTACTAGTAAGTGTACCTGATAAGTGCAGTGTAGGACTTACAGGTTTCTTAAGACTGAATCAATGTTGAACTTGATGTGTATGTTTGGTTTTTGCTTAGTCTAGTTCTTAGAAGACAAGTTTATGAGGACGTACATATGTGTGTTTGTTACTTTTTGCGCATCTACTCGTCTGATTGAGCTGAAATTTGGCACATACGTAGTTTATGACCTAGGTCACAACATAGGATACTACCGTACATTACCGTAGTAAATGTGACACGCGGGCGGAGCCGCGGTAATAATCTAGCATTAAATATACAAATATTTGAATTTAATTACATTTTAAATGACCTAAAGAGTGTTGCTTGAAAGTTTGTTTGGTTTATTCATAGTGTTTCCGGACCAGTTTTTATTAGTTTGGTTAGTTTTGGAACATTTCGGTAGTTATAAAGTTGTAAAACGTGTTTGTACACTTGGGTTTTATAATAACTAGAGTATTTGTCAAACGGGTACGTACTAACTAAAACGAAACTATTTTATTTTTGTGGATTAACGAGCACCATTTAGCCTTTTATGTTAGTTTAATATACTTCCATATTGATGCAGATGAGACAGACGCACTTGGAGATCTGTATAATCGACTCGAATAAAGATCAGAGTCTTGTTTAATGTTGGCCACAGATGCGTTGTTATCTCTGACGCTTAGAATTTCTCAGATAAGTATTTTCCCCTATACACCCTTCAGAGCAAAACATAACAACTTCGGAGTCGTACTACAACGGGTTCCACCTTCAAAAATCAAAGTAATTGTATAATATAGCTTCTATTGTTATTAATGGTCCATGGTGCGAAGTCCACTAAGCTGTTGTTATGCGATTGATGGTTGGAGATACGAACTTTGAGAGAACACGATCGTTACGAATAACTTCATGAAGTAACACAACTAATGAACTTCCGCTCCACCTGATGGTAAGTGGTCACTAGCGGCTGACCTGTGACCTAATTGGGTCTAATGAGTGTAAACTAACTTATTACTTGCTAAAGATGTGTATTATAAAATACAACAGTATATGCCACGTGAAATCATGGAGATTTCCATAAAATGTAATCTTATAAAGAACCTTGTTAATGCATAATAGAGTTATGTTCTCATTCTAGATTAGGAAGAATTTCCGTCGCATGGGTTATAGTATTATAAAATAAGTGCTTATTTTACGTATCTATTCTTCATGTCTCAAGTATACATGAGGTGACAATTTCTCAAAGACATTTTAACGTAAAGGGAGACAAGTTTATAAAATGTACGAACATATAACTGAAGCTATTTTAAAATGTAACAAAATTGAATGCGAAACATTTTACATGCTTCGCATTCAATTGTAACACTTAAGTGTAGGAAATATGAGAGAAGATGACAGATAAAGGACTCAAATATACGATCGTAATAGGGTTGCAACGAAATTCTTTTTAAAATATCGAAATAGCAAACGAGCATGTAGTCCACCTGACGGTGCGTCAGAACAGAGGTTCTATGTTAAAGTAATTGATGCGTTGCTATTCCCGTGGACTAAGATGGATTGTCGTAATATTCAGTACAGGTACAGTCGCCAAATTTCGACCCCAAGCATAATTTCGTCCCCTTCAATATTTCCTTTTTTAAAAACCACCATCTATTGTTAATGACTAGAAGCGAAAGCTTGGTCGGCCACTGTGAAGAAGTCAGGGAGGCACATACTTGTTCTATTTTGTTCTATACTCTACTAATATTGGCTAAAAGAAATTCAAAAACCAAAACAAAAAACATACCCGTAACAGATTAAAATAATCTTATTCTACTACCTTAAAAAATAGCAACAAATTGAAAATATAGAAATTTTTTCACAAAATATTATTATTATTTTCATGTGGAAAACAAATAAGCTTTTCAAGTATAGAGCTCATCAGATGTTAATTCACTAGCGCACATTATCTTAATATTTGCAACTTACAGTAGCTCGTGAGAACTAAGCTGATAATCCTATTTTTTGAATATTTGCCGTCCAATTTTACTCTTCTACACTATACTAAATCTACACAATATATACTAATGTATTTACACTAATTGTTACACTACGCCATATATGCCTGTAAAAATATTTTAACTTACCTGATTGTAGACCATGCAGTTCGACTGGGAAGATATTAGCTCTACACCTATTCCTAGCGGGTAGCAGTTCTTGCGTTTCGGTGAAATTATGTAGCTGTCGCCTCACTTATATTTCAGGACACTTCATCTTAGTCCTAGTGGGTCACGCATCTGTGATCGACTTCAGATACAACACCTGGGCTATATGAAGTTGCTTATAGATGTCCATGGCCGGCAGTAACCACTCACCATCAGGTGGACTGCATGCTCGATTATAACAATCTTGTTAAAAAAATATCGTTTATAAAAATATGACATTCTATTATAGCACTTTCAAAGTCTATAGAAGTTAAAAAAAAATAACTCTTACATTAATAAGTAGTGTAATCAATCAAGTTTACACAACTGTAACGTACCGATATCATTAAATCAATCAAAGTATTTTTGTTACATT
>DWLI01002969.1:0-12378 GCA_018249915.1 Cecropterus dorantes dorantes
GGTGAAGGGTTCGTTTAATTTGTGGCGTGGATTTTTAAATTTGCTAGCTTTCTCCATATATTTAAAAATATTTAGGTTCAAGGTATTGAGTAAATTACACCTGTTACAATAATAATAGCCATTCATTTGTTTTTGTGCGTAATTTGTAAGTTTTTATCTTATATTATTAAACTTTTTGAGTTTCTATGTAAGAAAATTTAAGTTGCTGCACCCAAGGAGTAAAATGGTCGTCTCTGACCATCAGGTGGAGTGCGTGTTCGTTTGTTACTTTAATAGGAAAAAAGACGTTCCAACTTAATCTTCAGGTGTAGCAAGTTATCTGTTGCCGATCTCAGGTAGGACTTCAATTCTATGCGGCAGAGTCTTGACATGAAATGACGGGAATTAGGAAAGGTTAATTAAGATAGAAAACAAATTAAGATAATTTTAACCGTATCAGTCTCTAATCTTAAAACCCTACCAACACCATCTATAGTTTAAATAAATTAAAGCATGAATTAAAGACTAAGTAAATAATTAAAATTTTAAAGTAGAGATTCAATATATAAACACAGTAGCGACGAACTCATCTTTTACTTAGACTTTCGTATTCACAAAAATCTATCTCGACTTTTGTGGTTATTAATAGTGAGTTTTATACCACAAAGAGAAATATGTAGATAGAGGACTGCTGTGACAGCGAAAGCTTGAAGAGAAATGTAGTTGGTCTGAAAAATAGAGTTAGTTTTTGAATAAATTTGTCACTAAGACAATACAAGTGTTCGATCAATTTTGTAATTGTACGTTTATTTACTCGTCTCTAACAATAATATGACGGTTTTCTGTAATTCTTCAGGTCTACAAGTATTCACGTTGGTAAAGAATTTCCTGTCAGGTAATTAGATCATGCCTAGAGATCAGGTTTAATACTGTAGTTTTAGGTCGGAGCAAGATGTTGAGAAAACTTCGATAACCTAATTCAGATCAGATTACTGTAACTTTTGATGAGTTATGCATGAATACTTATTTTTAGCAATACGTCAGTTTGAGTGTGCCATGTACTGTAGGTCTCAGATAACACCACTTCTTCGCTTCCCGTGAAATTCGTAGGAAACGACTAATTAACAGATTCTAGGAACAACATCGACACCCACTGCGGTCACCAATACGCATGCCAGACCTGGAGACTATTTGCAAATCTCCTATCAGAGGAAGCCTATGTTCAGCGAAGGTCCCCAAAGGACCGATGAATGAAATTAATGAAATATGGTCAAGGTATTCATTCATTCTTATGTATACCTACGGTCTATAAAAATATTAGAATTTTACAAAACTTTCAGCATATCATAAATCTTAAGTCTTTTATTGTAACGTCGACATCCAGTATAAACTACTTGGTTACTCTAGGTTTCGTAAAAGGAAACTTGTTGAGGGCAAACATTTTTTTCCTTGACCGCGTGTAACGAACCTACATGTCTAACACAGCTGTGACTAATGTATCTGACCCGTGTCAAGCAGTGACGAAGGTGTTGTGCATGTAAATGAATTCTCTAGTATTGACGTTCGAGAATAAATTCCATAAGTGTTAAAACATAAACCCGTATACGTATGCTGTTTTGTTTGGTTACGTTTTATTGTACAATTTTATCCAGATACTCTCATAACATTGAATTATTAATCGTTGTTTACTCATAGTCCTTTTTTAAATAATTATTATCTACACATATAACTTAAATAAAGTTTCCGCCGCAGATCACATACCGTTCAAAAAATAGTGGCATGAATAGCTAATAACTAATAACAGAAATATCATTTTCAGTATTATTGTTTGTTTCATTAAAGTTTAAAGGATTTAGTCATAAGTCGTTCATTATTCGTTTCATTATTTACTTTATCAAAAGTTATAATATTACGCAAGTAAAACCGCGGACCACATTTAATGCTTAATATGAGAATTTTGAAACAATATCTTTAGATTTGTCCAAAACGAAAATAGCGGCTGAATGTATACCTACCATTAGATAAGTAGGTTTTCATGTAGATACTGGAAATTTTCAAGTAAATACTTCTACATCGTCGTCATCCCATTACTAGCCACGGGTTTCATCCCAAAGTGAGAGGTTCAGGACATAATCCACAGCGCTGGCCGAGAGCGAATTGGTAGACTTAATACACCTTTAACATTATACAGTAAAAATTATAGGTATGTCTGTTATTTGAACCTCGGATAACCAGATTGAAAGAACGCATATCTATACCTTTTTTTTGTTACGAGGGGGAAACCTTCAAAAGGTACACGACGTCGTGGGAGCAACGCCGTGTTATGTGGTATATTTACAGCATTAAAACCCCCCCGGTGGCTGTCCTCAGCGCTGCGTGGAGTCCTCAAGCGCGCAATGCCCCTTTCGGGCTCTTCACGAAGAGCATTTTTGCTTGTGGTGCCTTCTGATGTTACGACGGCATGCGACCACACATGCCGTCATCCTTCCCGGGGTCGCTTGGCTAGACGGTTTGAGCTCTCCCTCTTACCGCCCGCAACCCCGGAAGCCCCCTTTTAGTCACCTCTTACGACAGGCAGGGGATACCGTAGCTCTATTCTAGTCCCGGAACTACAGGTACAATCTATACTATTACCTATACTTATAACACTGAGTACATCAGAAATCACAAAGACAGGTTTGTCACCCCTCATAATCAATTATATTTTTGTATTAAATAATTGTTATGAATATAAAATATTGAATTGAAATGAATAATTTTAACAGCTAACAGGTGACTCGTTGTGAGATGAACAAAATCAGTACAAACGAAGCAGTCACGTCTCAATTTAAACTTCTCGACCGCGGTCCTCCCGTACGGAGCGGAATTAATTTAAATGAAATCATCACAGTTTATTCTACTGAGATGGTGGAACGGGCGTTCAACCGACAAGAAAGCGCCTCAAGACTCATTTACAATTCCAATTAAGGACAATTCTCATTTACTTTTGTCTTGTAGGAGTAACAAATCAGAGTGTAGCCTTTCTGCTTGTTGCGATATATACACGGTATGATATATACGCAACTGTTACAGCTGAACATAAATATTAAACTTTACGAGTAAAAAAGGTTGCAAACTCTCTCCTTACTTAATTGGTATAAATTATCTTTTTACTTATTGCAATCTTGATTCTCTCCTTTATTTGTATTTAATATATTGTATTTTTAGTCGTAATAGTAATATTTCTTATTTACATGGTTATGCTATTTTACGAGTACCTATACTGTTTTTTAAGGAGTAAATTTTTCTTTCTTTCACTCAATGCTATTTTTTTAATAATTCTATGCGGTTATTGCATTTAGAGTTATTAAGAAAATGAATATTTAGTATGTATTGACTACAAAAATGAACAATATGTTCAGATTTATATATGGTGGCGTAAACATTATATTTTTTATTATTTTAATTAAATGAATAACTTTACTTTTGTTGTTGACTTATATTTGTTTTATGTCTTATTTTGTTTCATTACATAATATCTGCTCAGTAGCCGGCGCCAGAAGTGACAACCATACGGTTTTGGCGATAAATTAACGAATTCAAAAAACCCCCAGACTAGAGTAGGCTTATAACTTCAAGAAAAACCCACAAAAAGAAGTGAGGAACAATCAAATCAGGTGATCTTGTCGGTCAAGGCAAACCTCTAATTATTAATTCAAAGCAATCAAAACGGGATATTAGGCGAACCGGAATTACTTTCTTCCGTTGTATAGCAATTCATGTCTTCTTAACATAACAGATACAAAATACATGTTACTTTTTATCTGTTTACTTCAGAAATATCAAAGTAGCACTGAAAATTATAGCATCTTCTGATAGGGCGATAAATTTTGCGCCAGAATTATAAAAAAATGACAGTCAGAACTAATTGGTCTACTCATTTAATTATGTATTGAAAGTTTTAATGACTCTGATTTACAACGACAATCATTATTCAAAGATGATTATAAATTAAATTGTATACTCATTAAAGTGGGAAAAAGCTAAATAAATAATTTATGAACTTTCATTTAATGTTACATACCGCTAATAATCATAAATGATTGGGCCTTACACACTCATGGTACAAGTGCGACACACTATTTATGTCAAAGGTTATATTGAATTACCTCAATTTATTTATCTAATCTGTCAGTAAAAAAAACAAACGCTTATATGAGTCATTAGTATTATTTTTAAATACAATTCAACGACAGTAGTAGTTGATAAATGACTTTTACAGTACCCATTTATTACCGTGATAAATACAGACTGTAATAATGATGCCTAGTGCCGTCCATCTAGCTGAATATTTCGGGGTTCAGTTCTAAATCGTTGTTTTATCGTATTCGTAACTTAAATTATAATGCTTTCATTTACATAAATCATTCATAGCTTCCAAACAATCATCTGAATTAAGTTTTATCTTTGGAGTTATTATTCGCCCGCTCGCCAACATTTAAATAGAGTAAATTTTTCAACTGGACGTGGATTGCCAAATCCGGAACTAGGTACCTCTAAGGAATAGATAAAAGTGCTCGAATTTACGGCGCAAATAAAAAAGAAACCTGTAAGTATCATTCGATTATGAAACTACTTTCCTAACTAAGAATTAAACGTGTTTATTATAGAAGAAAAAAACAGTATTATTGCATCATGTAATGTTGCAATAATATTGCAACATTACATGATGCAATAATACTGTTACTACATAACTAACTAAAGGAAAAAGAGAATGAAGACGTTTTTTAGACACTCACTTATTGACCGACTATTTATGCCTCAATACATTGAGATGACATTATCGCCAGTTTATAAGTATATATTACCTTACATATATTTGTAATGTTGTCCTACCTTTATGTCCGAAGGTCGTTTATCAAGAACCATGTTAACCTAGTTTTATTAACTATTACATTATCAATAATATACTGAAATAAGCACACTGAAAATGGCGTAAAACAATAGACCTACTTGCATGGGTATACATACATGTTTACCCTCGTGAACTTCTTACATTAAATGTTACATTTTTATTTATAAGCCCATATCAGTCATAGTCTCTGACATTTTCCTTGCGTATTTCACGTTACACGCCGAAGCCTACGTACCGAGCACACAAGTAAAATTTACCAACCCACTTTGTCCCTGGTTTGTACTAAGTGCCTTGTCAAAACTTGTTCTCTTATGGTATTCCCCTTTGATTTATGACTTCGATATGTCAATTTAACGTCAGTCAATATGATTTATATGGTCATTTGCACAATCTTGCAGGTCATATTTTGTAGACACGTCCTATATACATTAAAAGGGTGTAATGATCACTTAATATTATTAACCTAACTGATATCATAATGCAATATGCTAGAGCATATTGCTAAGATTTTTTATTATGTCGAAGTAGCAAACAAAAGCATGCATCCTAACGGATTGAAGTGGCCACTGACGCCATAGATATCTGTAATTAACCTCAGAAGACAATATAATCCTACCTGAAGTCGACCACAGATGTGTTCTAACACAGTGGCAGCAACACCAGTTAACATTAATCAGAACGTCTTTTATAAATGTCTCTACCTTATTACCGCCAATAAAAACCAATAAAAATACATTAGTTGTTATTATTATTATAAACTATTGTTAATTAAGCATAATGTGCCAGTGCGGAAGGTTGTGCCCTAAAACTCTATCATCCTGAGAGGACAGTTGTGCCCAGCAATGGGACAATAATGTGTTAACGACTTGTATTAGTGTATATGTGATATAAATAGTTGACTGATTATTTTATTCCGTACATAATTGGTGTACATAGGCATTTTAGTTGTTACGTAAAATTAACCAATTTAATACTTAACATTTCAACACCGAGAAAAGCGTACAATTTTAGGACGCAACAAAGCTGTAATACATGGACTCGTTGACGCCTTACGAAAAATATGAGTAAAGCTAAACAGTATGTTCCATTAACGTCATAAAAAGGCAACACTTCGAAATAACCGCGAGCCCCGGCCATATCCACGTGTGAAAATGCGCAGTAACATTTTATAAGGGATCTAAATGTGAGCAGATGGCACAACGTGAATCGTTGATACTTCCCGCACGGCCGCAATCCGCTATTACATTTTATGCAAACATGGCGAAATGATTTCCGTTGTATCCAATCCCAGTAAACTTAACAACATTTACAAACGAATACGAATAGTTGAGCCGTTAAAAGTTGGCACTGTTTGTTGCAATTGTGTGGGTTGTTGAATGATGTTATTTACTTTTATAAACAGCCTCGCGTTTTCACCCGCTACTACATAAGAAAAAAACAAACAAATAAGCATAGCGTGATGTTATATAGCCTGCTAAAATGCAAATTTTAAAGTCACTAACTTCAACAGAACTTAAAATATATAATGCATATAAAAGTTAACCTTTTTTATAACCTCCTTCGGAGGGGAATTTCGAGAAATCCTATCTTCAAATTTCAGTGTTCTAGGCTTAGTAGTTTCGGCTGTACGTTATCTGTCAGTCAGTCAGTCAGTCAGTCAGTCAGTCACTCAGTAACGGACGAGTTATATATAGATTGCTAAATATTAAAATCTATGCTAGGTGAGTTACGAAAATAATTAAAGTAACTGTTTTGACTAAATAACAGTGATTTAATCAATTTTAATTAGATATGATGATGATGATGAGAGGCTCCGCCTCACACCCATTTTTCCCTTATAACTAAAGAGTTCAGACCTGTGTTTTAATTTAAAGGATGTAAGTGAGAGATACTCATACAAAGCGTTCCACTTAGTTCTTAGGTAGGGTAGCACGCATCGATTTCAGACTTTAGATATGATTCTAATCTTACATTGGGTTGATTACTTGCCATCAGATTGGCTACATGCTTCTTCGCTCCTTAGATATAGTAAAAAATTGGCCAAGTGCGATTTCTTTGGTAGACGTTGACCCACGTCGATCGGTTGATATCGTAACCGTTCCACAATACCAACTGATAAAACAACTATCCATGGTCGATCGACGAATTAAATATGGTCGATCAACGGTTGCGTTTACAATGGATTGCTATCTGCAAAAGTAATACATTAAAAAGTATTCGGTCTCAACTTATCTACTGATTTGATGATTAATAGTTTCGGTCGAAGTATTTGGTCCTTACGACCGACGTTATGGGATCGTTCAGATCGTTCTATCATCGATTGGTCGACCACGACCAATCATGTGTCGTGGTCATCGTGGTCAAATGCGCAAACAGCCACACTCAAAACATATATCTAAATTCATCATGTGTGAGCTTATCTCGCTTCTCTGAACTCTCCTAATTTCTAATTGTTATTGTTACGAGTATTATAATATCCGCATTCAGAGATAAGACATTGGAGTTCAAAGAATTAGGGTATGGCTGTTTCTAGGAGTTTATCCAATTATCATTTATCGTTACTGATTCATTATATTATTATGTGACAAATATATTTCATTATACGTACTTGGTAACGCGTTAGTAAAATATATTTCCTATTTACTTTCTCCCTGATTACATTTAACCAAACATATTGTTCCTAATAATAATAGGCATATCTGGTTTGACTATAGAGCTGGCTAAGCCACGCTTTCTATTTGTCTTTAATTACTGAGCGTTCTGTGACGTGTATTTTTGGATTTTCCAAACTATTTTTTTTGTGCCAACTAACACCATCACATAAAATATTGTACTTAGTATATTAGAAACCTTTACGATTAGTATAACATTACATTATGATACAGCAAATGATATTGTTAGCATCGGTGTAATAAAAAGTTCATTAAATGTTTGCCTGAACACAACTAACACGCAAACCGAAGCTCTGTTACATATGATCTATTATTTTTAAAGGTGTATATATAGATCATCGGCTTTTTTTTCGAGGGGGAATAATGTACTTGTCAACGTGGGGGCGACGCCAGGTTATATGAAATTCTCACCCATTAAAACTCTCCCGGTGACCATCCGTGGAGTTGCGAAGAAGGCTTTAGGATCTTGTCGTCGTAGCGCAGTGAAAGTAAATATCCACCACACCACGTGGTATTTACCTAGAATGCAATAAACCTCTCATACCGCCCGCCACCCTTCTCGAGATCGTTGGCGAAATCCCGAAAACCCTCTTTTTGTCGCCTCTAACGACAAGCAGAGGATCTGAAATTACAGGAACTAAGTAACCGGTACCTAGCCAATATCACGCTGGCTGATTGTCATAAACATAGTGTTTATAATCTTTACATTTCAAGATGAAAGTCAATTTAGTTCAAGGATTTCAATTTCAAGATTACGTACCATAAAACATACAAGACTTTATTGTACATGTACTAACAAAAGTGTTTCACGTACAAAGCGCAATCCTATTGAAATCGAAGCATTTGTTCCTGTGTTGCATTTCAAAGTTGAAGAGGGCATAGATAGTGGAAACATTTTTCTCCCGGAATATACGTAATCGAATGTCATATGCGGTGGCTACCCGACAGAACTATTCACGAAGTGCCAGCTGCCGCACTCCCGCCCTGATTTATGTGCCAGCGCTGTCCAACTTTCTGCACCTTGTTTCTGCAACACTTGTACATGACATCTTAAATATACGAGTACCGATGTTGAGAACTTCGTGAGCCACCGGCGCAAACTCATTGACATTGTTTTACTAACTTGCACGCAGTTGCTCACTTATCAATTCCGCTAGCTGTTAACTTTTCACTGCGACTTTAAAGGCCTCTTTCACAAAGTCTACCTTTATATCTACCTTTTTCTATCATGAAGCAATTCTTGGGTTTCCGTTGAAGAAAAATCGGGAGTGGTTACACATTTGTGATTGATCTTACATAGAACCCTTGTCCTGTTTGAAGCTGCTTACAGAAATCTATGGGTGGCAGTGACCACTCAGACCAGATGAACTGCATGTTCATTTACGATTGAAATTTTGTAATAAAAATTACAAATTAATTGTTATCTTGAAATTTAAGAATATTGTTTTATTTGCAGATTTTTGTGGATTCCGTACCCAAATGGTGAAATCGGGGTCTTTATATCTTGAACTGCTATAAATAGACGTTTGTTTTTTACAGTATGGTATTGGAATAACATAAATATAGGTATTTCATACATAAAAAAAACTAAATATTTTACATTCTTAAACGACTGCAGGGAATCTAAAAGAAGATTTATGGTATTGACCGATATGTATCTATGTAACCCACATACATACATACCACATTTGTTTTCTCATTACGTCTAAAGAACTTATCATGTATGGGATTTTCTATCACTATTATCCTACGTTGTTATAATATAAAGTCGAATTGTCGCTCGCTATTACCTCCAAAATGATAAAAACAAGCTTAAAACGTAAAACCCGTAACCACGTAAAACGTTCTAAAAAATATGAATCAATAAAATATTTTTACAGTTTTGTTAAGAGGTATAGAAGTGGTTATATGCCACTTTATTCAAGGGTTTAACGGGATTGAGCAAAATTTTAGCGGGTATAGATTTAAATCCTTTTTGTTTTATTAAAAAAAAAATAGTTTGGCACAAATACCTTACCGTTATGATTTTACATGGAGTAGCATGAGAATGTATTACAATAATATATAATTATTAGGTAGATTACATATCAGCGTGAATGTATAAACACATTTACCTAAACAAAGCCAAACGATTCAAAATAAGCCACCTGAGACCGGCCATCAGTCCAAGCTTAGATAGTGGGTAAAGGGCACTCATAAACTCATTAAAAGTTAGCTCCACGTACTAAAACGACTGAACCTATCCATATAGACGGCAGTTTTAATCGAGACCGCTTCACGAACCATTAAATTCCACGACTAGGTTATTGTCGACCTGGGATTGTTAAATGAAATTCTAGATACAATAGCTGGTTAAACCCTCGCCATACTTACTAATTTACCGACGCTGACCGTTGCAAACTGAACTGGAAAATCTATTTTAGAAAATCGAACGGTCATTAATGAATTAAAGCGTATCCATACATACCTATAACATAACTAACATTGTTAAAAAATGTTGAAACAAAAAACTACTAAAACCAAATGTCAGCAAACAACATAACTTTAGTTCGGGTAATTGTTTTAAACAGATATCTTTATAATATTTTTTTTAACTTAACTTTTTATGACTTATCGTCTATGGTATATTTTCTACTTTTAAGTCAGTCAGTTAAATACCCGGCTGCAAATTTTTGTTTTAGCAGCCGGATTTTTGTTTTCATTTCTTGTTTTATACCCTTTACTTCAAACTTTAGTATGATAAATACAACTCTGTTTACCCTACATGTCTATAATAAGTACACAATTCTTTGTGACCTTACAACTAAAAAAGGAGTACAGACATTTAAAAATGTATATTAAAATAATAAGTACACAACGTGATAATTATATCAACCTCTTTCTTTCATATTACCTCAGTTGGCTTTAGGTATCTATAGACTCTTGATTCGTTGCGACGAAGACGTTCCAGCTTCCAAGGATCTTATAAAGAAATTCCTAGATGAATGAAACCAAACCCCTTTTTTATCTAATGTTCATTAATTTCCTTCAATGTAAGTCAGTTTTGTATGCCTATTTACCGCCTACTTCATCCCGTTTCTTATAATGCGAATAGAGTAATTAAACTTTACACGATTGAGTAAAAGAAATAAAGACTTTTACTATATTTAAAAAGAAATACTTTTGGCATACAACATATACTAAATATGTTGTATGCCAAACAATACGTAAACCGCTAAAATAGCTATCAAATGACGTACGATAATAATAAATATAGAGTATTTCATAAATAAAAAAAAACATTTGTAATTATACTACTTACATAAAGTTTTTGTCTATTTATGAATTCTGTTTTTTGTAGTACATTTTCGACAATAACAAGATGTACTCAACAAAACAAACTCTTATTAGGCAAATAATTACGTATTCTGCGTACAGAAGGCGAAAGGCTCACCGAAATGAACTTCAGTTATGCCTACGGTCCATAAAGGATATCCAAAATGTTCCGTAGCCTTTCGGCGACAAAGTTTGTTACCATTTTCCTCTTGTGGGAACAATTAATTGACAATTTCCCCCCACTCTTTCGTTCCCATTATGCATATGAGTTGCTAACAGCGTATACCAATTCAATTAATTATTCAACGTACAGCAGCCTCAGAGGAATCCTACCCGTTTAGAAATTTTCACTGCGGACTTAAACGGCATTTTCCAGGCACGTTTTAGACGACATTTTTTATGTAATAGACTATTATGCAAATTGATAAAGGCGCTGGTAGCCGGTAAAGTTGTTGTATATTGCCGTGTCATAGTTAGTAGCCACAGAGAACTTTCCTAACCAGATGCCACGCGGCCTAGCAGTAAAACTATTTTAAATTAAACACGCTAAAACCTACCGGTGTCCGACCACGAATGGCGCGCTTCTCGCCCCGGTTTCGCTGCAATTTCACTGAACATTGTTAGCATTTTTGTAAAATACCACCTGCATTGTAATTTTTGAGAGTGGCGCTTTAATAGGAATTCTCGGCTAATGCACTCAAGTAAATTAACTCTGGAAATTGAATTTTTCTATTATAACTGAGAAACTGTTGTGAGTAGCATACGCGTGGTAGTAATTTCGTTATCTATATCAGTGGTATTTTTTACGATACTGAGTTGGCATATGTGCTTATTACTTTGAAATTAAATTAGCCAAAAACCATTGCAACTAAAAGCTATTTAGATTGGCTGAATATGCTACTCCTAGAGAGACAATACCGTGTTATTACTTTTTTAACCACTCTTTATACGGAAACATAACAGGACGAATATTGCTGTTATAAATTTAAAATATGCGTGGCTATGACTAGAATGAATTCACAGTTAGTGTCCAACCGAAACTGATTTTTTGGCTGAAACCGAAACCGAACTTTCAGCCCGGGTCTCAGTTTCGGCCGAAACCGAAACTTACGCAAGCATTACGGATGTAACGAAAATAATTTTCTTTAACATTCGTAAATGCGAATATTTAGCTTTTTTAAGCCAGTTGTCTATGGCTTGGCTGCAGTCTTGTTAGTTAAAGGTGCAATCCGTTTGCTTGTTCCGAGAATTGCGCGAGTTAATCAGAACTATGTACTGAAGTTTAATTATTAACTTCAAAAATAAGTATTTAAGAGAGTAGAGATCAGTATATACGTTTGGAAGTCTAAACTAATTATTAATAAATTATGTCCAAGGAATATATTTGCAAGGAATGTTCATATTTGCAAAACATTCGCACAAATTTTGCAAATGAGAATACGAGGATGCCAAAGTATGCGAATATTTGCGAATGCGAATGCAAATATTCGTTGCATGACTGGTAAACTTAAATTACTA
>DWLI01002970.1:0-12377 GCA_018249915.1 Cecropterus dorantes dorantes
ACGAGATAGTTCAAAATAAATTACTATAGTTTATTTTCATGATAATGTACTACAGTATTTTTATGTATATTTTTTAGTTTTCGATCTTTGACGCGTTATTTAATTTGGAGGTGGTACGAAATTCGCTGGGTCAGCTAGTCAACTATAATCAAAGGAATAATGTCCTACCAGAAATCAGTGACAGATACATTGGAATGCCTGAAGATTAGAAAACATGCATGAAATTAATTTTAATCCTACCGTTTGGGTGCTACAGTGAGCTCATAAATTGGTGATATTTTCACCGCGTCGACGATATTATGAGCTACAAATTAGCGAGTCCTGTAGTGTTACAAATGGAATAGACTGGCAAAAGTTCCCATCTCATTGCTTGGTAAATAGGTTTGTTGTTATTCAAAAGGGTTTTTACCCTGTTAGCCCGTAACCCAACTTTGATTATACAACAAACTTAAATATAAACCTTTAAAGATTTCAATAACTGAAGAACAATAACAACAACAATAAATATTAAAACCAACTAGCAATTTGAGCGAAATAATAAAAGAAACGAACTTTTCATTATTCGAATAATAGCGCGACAATTGAAAGGTAGGTCCAAAGTATAATGTTCTGTTCCAAGAGACTGATTTATTAAGCGGAGAAATAGAAGAAAACTATTCCATTCTTCGGTGACAGAAATAATAGCTTGACCCGAATACATTTATTTTTTATACTATTTTTTTCTCGTCTCAGGATTTTATTTTTTATTTTCATAATACAGAAGCAGCAACAAACATACATTACACCTGATAATGATTTCTGCATGGTCATACCTGCAACCAACTCCAGAGAAGGTTAACTTCTTACCTAAATTTGGCTACAGATACGTTGCTACCCCTGAGGACTAAGTCGGAATACCTCGGAGAGGTATGTCTGCCTATGTCACTTTATAGTTTCGGGACCAAAAAAGTCTACGGTATCCCTTTCTGTCGTTAGAGACTACCTGTTGGGATGAACCTAAAAGGAACATCGCGCTTAGAGGACTCCGATTGTGTTCCGTTGGAGTTCCAGAGAGTTCCTTCACGTAGCACCGAGGACGGCCAGCGAGGGGGTTTAAGTGCGGTTAAAATCCCACATAGCCCCGAGTCACACTTATGACGTCGTGTGACTATTAAAGGTTTGTCCCAAGGACAAATGGTTCTACCACCTTCAAACTGCTTTTGTATCACAAAAGTAGTAAAATAGCATGCTGAATTCAGTTATTTTACCCTTGATTATTAAGTTGGAAGGTTATCTTTAGGATTGATATTGATATAATATTGCAGACTTAGGTAGAGCTTATGTGCCGATTGTGTATTGATTTAGTGTCTTCTTCGCAAACGTTTGCGAAATTTACTGTCTTAGTTTGTTTTTTAACCAATTCGTTTTAACGCTACATATGAACTTTGTTAATTAACTTCTTAGAATTTTCAACAAATTGTATTGTAAATAACTTGCAAATCACGATGATTAGACAAGTAAGTTTATGTTTCAGTCTTGTAAAATAACTTTATGTAAAGACTTTCATTAAGTATTGCCTAACATTGCTAGTCTAACTTAGTTCAAGATTTTATAACTTTATAACATTACTTTACTTTCAATGACATATGGACATTCCGATTAGATTCAAAATATACACATACAACATGATTTGAATAGTTACACAGTGCAAGAAATATCATAAAAATGTAATAAGTTATTTAAATTATACAAGTGAGATATAATTTGAAATCTATGGATACGAAAAACAAATAATTACCTGTGGCATATTCCTGCAATTCCGCAAGAGATGGCGCCACTTGATCCTGAATGACGCTATCAAAGTTTTTTACACGTCCCTAATTTACAAGCTTTTTAGACAAGCGAAGTATGACCACTTTGGACCTGCATCTGCATCGTTCTCGCCAAGTGGTTGACCACCCATTTCCTAACTATTTAATATTAAATAATTGTAAAAGAGTTGAAATTTGTACTAACCTCAACCCGGGTATAGTGGTGATAACTTGGCCCTCCGCAGTGACCCAATGTACATCAGGCGTTGGGTGACCAGTGGCACGACAGGTTGCGTACGCGCCACGCGTGGCAGGCCACAACACGCGCGGTGGTGGCTCCACCACGAAGTGTGGTCGCTTGTCCGACGAACTCGCTGCTAGATGTACTGATAGAAGGAAGAAAAGCCATCGTAGCTTGTGTCCTGGAACAAAGATTAGGAGTTGTTCATTTGAAATTTACGAATTATCATAACCTTTAAATGAATTTAATACAATCCTGCGTAGAACTGAGGTATTTTCATACTAAGTTTATCGTCATAAGTCAATTATCGTTAAAAGGGTGTCAATATATTCTAGAAAATTTCCCTCTTTTATTACAAAATTTCTAAGTTTCTCTGAGTTTAAAACTTATCGCGTAGACTACAAGCAAAAATGCTTAAAGATAGTTAATAACAAAATATCTTATTAAGGAGAAGTCTTGTTCTTGTTGAGGAGACGGGAAAATCTTATAATAAAGTTCCTTGCTTTCTTATATCCTTTGCTGTTGTAGCCACCTGTCTTTGATAATCCTTTCCTGTATTTATGCAGTCTTTATATTCTTTCAAAAATCTTTTTATTATTATGGCCTATTTCTATGATATATATATTGTTTACATAAACTCCCTTTTGTATATTTTTATCTGTACATTCGGGAGTTATTTAGTTAGTAAAGAGTTATTTTTATTTAAGCGTTTATTTTTTAAACTTAGATATATCTCAAAACACATTTATCGCAATCAATTAAATGTATTTCGAAACACAATCAATTTTAAGTTAAATGCAAATAAAGTTTTGTTCATTAGCATTTACATTATAATTTCCAATCGTTAAGTATAAGGGTGATTTTCACAGTGTCATAGTATAATTAATACAGATTTTGCGGCTAAGTCCCTCTCACCCACTTTATCGTGCGGGAACGCTAAGGTAATTTATTCAAAAGCATCAAAATGTTAATCTGAAAATTTAGTTCATGAATCTAAAACGCTTTATTGTAAATTCATTCGATGCCTTTGTAACCTGTGTCATACAAAATAAATATGCGATCCCACAAAATATACATTTTAATGAAACCTCTGGGCTTTTGTCATAAAAGATTATTCCCGTGGCTCCGCCTATTTCGGCCACTTTTACCACGGTAATGAGTTTATCCTATGTGTTAATTCGGGTCATAAACTATCTGTTCGCCACATTTCAGCAAAATCCGAATTATTTTTACGTGAAACTGTAACAAACACACATACATTCTCACAAACTTTCATATTTATAATATTAGTATTATAAGATTTTGATTTCTTGCTTGCTACCTAAACCGCCTAGCCATGAAAGATATGAATCTTTAGCCATGAGGCTAGGATGGTCCTGCAAGCATTGGCGATGCGCGAATTTCACTACAACTTGAAGAGAAATTTCGTGTCTTATAAGATCCAAGACAAACATTTGTTTGATAACGCTTAACGCAGACAATTGCAGCGCCAAGCTAATGATGCCTTTAGTAATTCACGATTCGATTCCGGTTCAGCTCACACATATTTAAATGATGAACTAAGTTTCTTAAATCTTCTCAATTTTCAGTACTTCTGTAATTTCCTTTATGAGAAACTACGAGTGAATACAACAAGTTTTTACAACTTCGTGGCGCTGTTAAAACGTCCTTGTTGTTACTATTAGATAACAGTGCCTAAAAAGTATCAATATTTTATGAGCAGCTTGAAAACATCCGATACAGGTACTAACCTACTTTCCTGTAGGAAAACATTTAAAACTACGTGGGGATGTATGCCTCAAAGCACTCCAAGTTGAGGGGAGATCCGTTGAGATCCGGGAGGGGAGATGCCCAGTTGAGAGTAGTAAAAAGGGTTGTTTGTTAGTATATCTGTACTGTAAACTGTTAATAATGAGGAAAGTAGTTATGTTTAATATAACTTTCTGTTTCAATTTTTCATAAAAATACACGTAACCGCCAATAATACAAAACTGTTACATATTATTGTAAAATTATTATGAACTATAAACTTGAAGAGTTATTTTAGTAAACAGTTGCACTCGTTACTTTTCGAGTGTTGCCTTTAAAATGATCCATATAACACGAGTACATCAGGGTTGAGCGTTTTCGTTGCCATTATATACTCGTACAGTTGCAAGTGACCTATTTGCTAAATACACTGGCTTTAACACTCATATTACAAATATTTGGCACCATATTATTTTATACTGAAGGTTCATTTAACATATTTTTATAGCACGATAATTTATTATGTTTTAGACTGAACTTTTGTTTGTTTGTTTGAACTGATTTTTGTCGGCTGAGCCGGAAACATAATATACAACATATGTACCACACACACACACATATATATATATATATGTGTGTGTTATATATATATTCTATGTGTGTTCTATATATATATAACATATATAGAACATTTCTTCATCTCAATTATGTTAACTGTCTTTTAAAATCTTAATACCTGTTTATTTCTAAACCTACGCAGAATTTTCTATGTACTTGTATGTTATATTACTGCTCCTATCTTATTAAACTTACGTACACATGATAAAAAGGTAACAATACATTTACAGACTAATTAAAATTTCTTGTCAGGCGGTGATCCGGCTAACACACAACGATATTGCAACATGATAATAAATAGGTCTCCCTATTCCCTCGTTAGTCAAGCTCTAGTAATCTACATGTAAAATTAGACCGTCTTCCATTGGCCTTTACTTCATAAATCAGGTCGAATATATTAAACGCATATCATCTATAAACGATCGTCGTACGTGTCATGAAGCGATTGCAGTTGACCTATTTACCCAACCTGTTAAAGCACACTTATTAGGATAACAACCATGTTAATGGCATAGTAATAATTACCTACCTACAATTTAATGTTACACAGCCTTACTATGGAACACACAGATTTTTTCAATCATATTCAAAAATTTTAAGGACCAACGTAACATCTAACGATTTTATTTTTTTGTCAAGTCAACTCATTAGTTCCTAAAATTTTTGAGAAAAAAAATAATTGAAGTATGAATGAAAATAGTATAATCCGTCATGAACACCATTTAATAAAAATGTTATACACAAGGCATGTCGTAATTCCAGTTCAATGATAAATTAAGCTTTACGCTACGTGAATTTCTTACTCCGCTTTTTCCTCGATGTGAAGGGTCTCCCAAAGTGTAGGCATAATTGTTCATTAAATACAAGTATCCCTAATACTTTCAAATGGACAATATACTTGCTTTACACACCTCTGATTTAAACGTACATAAATAACGTACGTGCTGGGTCGAAATATCATCAGAAATAAATTCAAAACTCGCATATCGTCAGTACCCGTAACATATTAAAATGTATTAAACACACACGCACGCTTTCTACACTCATAGCCCCGCACTAGGATTTTCTCCTGTTTTGCGGGTGCCATGGACACACAAAGACGAATACACAAACACCCAGATCCAGAACAGAAATCTAAATTCCTCATTTAGATGTCTGTCTGGCCGGGGATCGAACCCGGAACCCATTGCGCGTCAGACCGGTATGGTGGCCACTCCGCCACGCGGGTCGTCAGATTAAACGTACATAACCAAAATGTAAAAGATGTAAAATAAAATGTAAATGTCAATACTAAAATGTAAATAGTAAATCCAAATATTAATTTATTGCCGTATAACCTTTGTAAACAAGAACCTTGTAATACGGTTACAATTTATTTATATAAAAAATATGTAAAATATTTATCTATTCAAATTCAAATTCAATACATTTAGTTCAAACAAAGTACAAATTTGTGAAATCTTTCTATGTATCAGTGTGATTCAAAATTCGAGTAATTCTGTGTTTGCAACATTTATTTATCTACAGCGCCCGTATGATACAAACGCTTTATTGCAGACACAATTAAACAACATTATTTACGTTGCATTACAAATTATGCATTGTTCATGAAGGAGACGTATTAATTAGGTTTTAGTTGTATATAAACTATCTCTTTTAACTGTCGTGAAAAGCGAGTAGTGTACTGTTTCGTGGAACTACTTAATTAACAACGAAAACCACATCAGTCTGCTTTGTATATTTCTAGTTTTACAAAAGAAAATTTTAATCCATTAAAGGACATAGAACTCTTTTTAGCTCGCGTATGGACACACAGGCATTGTAACAGCTTTTACCTTGTCTCTCTTTCTCTTTCCTGCTGTTATTAATGAGAATGTGAGTTTGTGCGATTATCAAGATTTCAATAAATGAGCAACTTGCGCCACCGATCGTACAACCTCAATATCTCAGTTAGTGTTCTTGTTTTAAGATCATCATTAAGTAGAATTGTCTAATAATAGCAGCAATAAACTTGGTCCTTCCAGGACTTTCCGTACCGCTCACATATATAAATAGAATAACGTAAACCACAAAACAAGACATATCTAAATTCTGAACATAACAGTCTTTAACTTTTTATTATGGACTATAATTCGGTGTGACGGTGGTACCGGCACAGATGAAGCCCAAAAAGTACTTTTTATAATCACATATTTGTTAAAAATATGATAGAGTAAACGCAGAATGTTTATCTTTAAATAATGCGAGTACAATATTCAATATTCAAAAAATGATAAAGTATACCTATTTGCCATTATCTGTGTGCTTGTAAAGTTGATACTCATATTTATATTAAGTGAAATTGGTTAAAATTATATAAACTTATATTACACATATCATGCCTATGTGTAATATAAGTTATCAATTACGTTATCTATCAGTATCACATCTATTTTTCAATTCAATTAAAATCAAAATTAAAAGTTATACACACTTTTTAATCCCACATTTCAATCATAACAAAAATTGACCGATTAAGTTATGATAAAAATAAAATCTTATAACCGGACTAGTTAAGCAGTTGACTTCTATAATTATATGAAAAACTGCCTCAACCCAGCGGTTCCAAGCTCATTAAGTAACGTAATGAGGTTAGACGTAGGCGGAAACCGGAATAAATAAAAAGAACTAAAAATTATTTAAGAAAACGAAACGAATGTTAATGAAGTAGTTCATTTCTTCATTAGAGAATGTTTATTTTTACAAAACTAATGGGTAAAATAACAGGCCAAAATAACATTAAAAATACGTTTAATTATTAAATATAATGGAAAATCATTAATTGATAAATAAATCGTTTCATAATGCTCATATTGACTCAAACAATATAACAAATAAATTATAACACAAAAAATAAAATATAACTAAGAAAAATGATAAAGTAAAGCAAAAATATGTTCTTAGTACAAAATTAATAAAAATTATGTATGCAATCCATCTATATGTTGTTTATCATTATTAAGAGGTAATTCTAACTGACCTTTCATCACTCCGCAGTCACTTCACGGCAAATTTCTGAACCAGATTCAGTGTCTCAAAAACCATTTTCACCGTAGACAGTCAACCAATACACGTTTCATAACGACCATCACTGCACTCATCCATTAGTACCAGTCAATAAAAAGAGATAATATAAAGAGTCATATTCCCGATCGTGCAAAAGTTTTCCCTCTAAAACAAGGGAGAGTTCAACACGTGTTCTCTCCGGGTAGACCGCGCGCGGACTGACGTCGAGAGCGGGTGCGGGAGAATTCCCACCCTCTCAGATGATAATAACTATACAGTTACAGGGTGGCTCAATTAGGCATCTACTAGTCTAGATTTTATAGCATAATGTACACATTTCGCAGACATTCACAGACTTGCAGTTTGAACGATACAGTTAGCGGTGCCAGCTACAATTTGGCGAGAATGGCTTACGAGGTGTTCGTTGGGAAATAAACGATATTTTATGACATGGTCGTGAAGTAAACATTTTGTGCTACATATTTATTTTGTAAGGAAACAAAACATTTTAACAAATTGTTATGACTATCACTGCGGGCTATTTATTTTAACTGAGTTTCAATATCACAATAGTTATTGTTATTCTGTTTAATTTACATTTTACGGTATGCTATAGATTACTTGAAATCGTGCTACTTTCATTAAATATTTTATAAAATATTTATAGAAAATGCGGTCTACAGTTTCGTAGCAACGCTACGTGGCCGTCGTTTCGTAGCGGCTAAAGAAATATAAGAATGATAAATGTTTTGCGATTTGTTGTTCTTAGTTTAGGTTTAAAATGCTGAGCATGATGAAACCTTTTTTTTACAAAAGTTTTATACCACAATCGTCATACTTATAAGCGTAGCATTAGGATATCATCATCAATTATTGTGCCATTATTGTCCCATCGCTAGCTAGACATGGGTTTCCGTCTGACAATGTGAAGGGTTAAGGTCATAGTTCACGAAAGTGGTCTTGTGAGAGTTGAGAAATTCACACACATTTAATGACATCATGATTGCCATCGCACGCGTGTAAATTTCTCTAATAAATCCCATTATTTGAAGCTACAAATAATCAACTACTAATACTAGTCAGGTCTAGTAGGAATAAATAATCAATACAGTCTAATTCTTTACAAGTATATAAACTCTACAAAGTATTGTCTTCCCTTTTCGTAATAAAAAGATAGAGCGTTATTTTCTGCTAAGAATCAGCTCTCATTTCTCTGTTGCATTGAGTCAGTAACATTTAATTGCATTGCAGGCGGTTGGCGCGGTGCTGCTTTCAAATTGCCACATAATAGCTATTGCCGGACTGTGCCGCTTTTGAACTCATTTTGGACACAGATATTATTGTATTGTAAATTATGTTGTATATATAATGTTTGAGAATAAATGTTTTATTAGAAGTATAATATATTACAAATATAATAGATAGATGCTTTGTTAGAAAACAATAACATAAATAAGTAAACTGACATTAAATACAGTAAGAAACCCGACGTTGCAGAAAGAACAGATACTATAAAAACGACTTCGTCCATTCGAAGACAAAGTGCTATTTTCTAAAAAGAATGGCAGCCCTTATTTCAGAGCTGCAGTGAGTCGGTAACGTTTAATTGCATTGCAGGCGGTTGGCGCGGCGCTGCATTCAAATCGCCACATAATGGCTATTGCCGGACTGAGCCGCTTTTGAACTGCGATTGCGGAGGCGGACATTATGCACACTGCCTTATTACGAACTTATTTGGATTCAACATCATATATGTATTTTAAATGGAATACGTAATTAATAAGTGTTTTTCAAATAATTGTCGATTTCCTATTTGAAATTTTACCTAATATAATATGTTAAAAATTTACTGAGGTTAATCCCTTTTTTTGTCTATATAGTTCTAATGATATATAATATATTTTTGTAATGATATATCAAAGACCAAATTTACATATTAGTATATCACTAACTCCACATTAAAGTAAAATACTTTACGTCATCAAACACAAATTCCATCAACGTCAAATATCTATGGAACTACGTAGTTCTCTATGGTTTTATATACTAAAACATCCTACCAATATACTGAAAGGGACACGAAAATACCTACACACATTTGGTAGGTACAGAGCCCTTTTGACATAGCAAGAATTCCCGATTGATTTATCGGCAAAACCAATTACGGGGCCACCCATCCTTTCAGTGTAATAAGATAGATAATGTCTTCTATCATGTATTCTTCCTCGGGATTATCGATCAGCTACTCAATCTATTGGAAGCCCGTGATTTGCTATTTGCCGGTGAAAAATGCGGATCTCTCATTAGTCTAATGCGTTACCCGTACAATGGTAATGGCATATGTTTTCACTCGAATTTCCCGGCAAAATGTTTGCCCTCATATAAAACACGCTACTTTTATAAAACGAGCAGTACTTTTATGGAACGATATGTACGTAGGTGGTAATGAATGTTACTTGAAAGCCTCGGTAGGCCCTTTACTTGTAATGGTTGTTTCATATACTATGTGTCTTCAGTATTGTTAGGTATAGATAATAAGGTGAATAGCCGAATAAACTAATTTAAATAACTTAATATTTCACATGAAATTTTAATATGTTGATACTTTTACGTACAAAAAAGAGGATAGTTTTTAATTCCAATACCATGAATGATCGCTTTTTTCTGGAAACAATCACATTATTATAACTTCTAAACACAACAGATAGAACGGTCTTTAAATTCATTATTGGCACTAATTCAAGTACTGAGTGCTACTTAATGTTTTAATCTCGATAGATACAGTAAAGTTCTATTTCTCAAAAAGGAAGCGTTAAAAACAATAGCATTTCCCACCATTTTAACGTTAATCATAGAAATTGCCACAGACAGCAGGTTAATAGTTACCAATATCATACAGCAAAAAACTTATAGATAAAAGTTTTAGGTATTCCTACCTACAGCAAATATAACTTCTAACTTATGTTAATTCTGTGTTGTTAAATATGAAACGAAATGGCGGCAACAAATTGTCATTAACCCGCGACTGGTGGGAATGGCGAATAATATTAAATGGAGGCCCGGAGCGCACAGAAGTATTGTTTCAAAACATATTCTCAAGTTTACGGTACATGATTTCGTATAAAACATTTTTATATTATCTTAAAATTTAAATAAACTGATTTTAAAATATTTTTACCTCGACAAATATAAACCAAAATGGCGGAAAAATGTTATTTAACGCCAACCCGCGAGAGAATAGCGCATGATATAAATGCTATTAAATGGAATGACGCGCACTGAAGCACTATTATTGTTTGTTTAAAATATACTTCTTATTTTTCGTCATCAGAAATCAGAATTAAACATTTGTGTTCAAAATTTGTATGACATCACGCGCAATACAGTGAAAACATTTCGCATATTATGTTAGTTTAAAAACAAGGTTTCGTTTAATATATTTTTCAATACAAATCATAAATATATTTCAAAGGATTCCATCTCATCTCATCGATGTATTTATATTTTCTTATATAAAAACTTTAAATTTAGCACATATTTCATAAAATAAAATGGGGAATCTGACAACAGTATGTTTCGATCGGTAATATCGTTTCATTAAGCCAAGCCAGGTGGTAGAACCAATGTGTTTCGACAGGTGAGGTACCACCGCCACACCTATTTCTAACGTGAAGCATTTTTTGCGCTTCGCTAGAAGGTTCTGGTTACCAGCTCACTTATGTATGAGGCGA
The DNA here is from genome assembly GCA_018249915.1 of Cecropterus dorantes dorantes. Classification (NCBI taxonomy): domain Eukaryota; kingdom Metazoa; phylum Arthropoda; class Insecta; order Lepidoptera; family Hesperiidae; genus Cecropterus; species Cecropterus dorantes. Next base: position 11,175 of record DWLI01002970.1, read on the forward strand.
CCATCTTAGTCCTCAGGAGTAGCAACGCATCTGTGATCGATTTCAGGTAGAAACCCAGTTCTATTTGAAGTTACTTACAGAAGTCTATCGGTCGGGCAGCAGTTACCACTTCCAAATAGGTGGACTGTATGCTCGTTTACTATTTTAATCAGATTAAAAAATCTAATAAGAATCCGTTTTTTTTGTTTCAAACGAAGGTTGATACACAAAAACGCATGAAGCGAGCACGCTGATCGTCAGGAGAGGCAAACTGCGGCTTCTGGTAGATCACCTGTTCTACACGAAGGTAAAGCCATAGACGGCTGTGACCACTTACCATCTGAAGTACCGTCTAAATCCAACTTCACTCATTCAGGTGTTTGTCTGGTCAGGGTTTGAACCCGAAGAGAGAAAAATATATCAATATTATTTAATATTCCCTAATACACTACCAATTGTAGGGTGTGTAGTTACACTACATTAAAATTATTCAAGCCATGCTGTTATTTTTTATAAGTTCCAAGACAACTAAGCGTTATCATCCTCACTCACTTTAATTGCATAATAGCATCCACCTCTCTAACAAATATCTTAGTTAATTTTATAAATCTATTAATTTATTATCTTTAAGACTCACCTAAAACTTCTAATGCTCTTCCCGCCATAATTTCTTTTTTTAAATCACGAACATCGTCCAATAAATATACGGCCCGCATAATTCTTTGAATGAAATATTATAAAAAATATATATTTATTTTCTAATTTTGAAATAACCCAATAAACCCTAATAAAAAAGTGACCTTCTACAATATTAAAGAGCAAAGTTACGACGTCGTTTGAAACTCAAGTACTAAAATACTTGGAGTTCGCTAGGAGTTTGTTAAATCGTCAGTTTCCTCACTTTCCGCACAAAATGCAGGTTTTAAGCATAAGTTTCTTATAAACTTCAGTATTATAACTCTTGGCTTGGTAAATATATGCGACCGTAACTATATACATTGCAGCCTTCAAAAGGGCGACATTGATGAATTTGTCATCAATTTGTGAACGTATAATTCCTAAAATAATAAAGATAAATAAAAAGGAATTACTAAATTACTATTTAATAAATTAATTTAAAGGAATTACTAAATACAGATCTTGATATGCGGTGATTGGCCGTGTGGTGTCGGTCTTGAATAGCACCACTCCCTCTCTTCCCGTGGATGTCGTATGAGGCGACTA
>DWLI01002971.1:0-12373 GCA_018249915.1 Cecropterus dorantes dorantes
CTACTATCGTTTCACGTGTTGGTTACATTCACCTGCTTTTCCACCAGGAACTATGGAAACTTCCAAATAATACTATTCATAACATTATGTGAGTAATTATAATTGACTATTTAATTAGGGTTACTGTTAAAAAAGGAAAAATAAGAATAAATAATTAAATAATATGGATCATATGTAGTGTCCGACCAAAGCTTTTGCTTCGGCTAAACCACCTTCGGCGAAAACTTCCGCTTCCGCCAAATGGGCTTAAGCCGAAACCAAAGATTGTAGCAAGCACCTACATTAAACATATTATAATGATTACATGATACCGCTATAGAGATGGTGAAACGGGAGTCTAATTGAAAACTCCACTTGACACCTCCACGTGAACTTGCATCACCAAATGTGTATGAAATTTAAGTTATTCGAACTGTTGTCATTTAAGTAAAGTAGCAAACCAGTTATAACCAAACTCTATAAGTTATTTATATCCAATCAACATAGATCTTTATCGACAAGTACAAAAATAGTTTAAATAAATTTTGTTAAAAAATCAGTTTTATCCAATTTAGAACTGAATTCCTTATGGATTATGAAGCTTCGGCTTTGGTTGAAGGTTGTGGTCTCAGCCGTACAAGCTGCAGCCGAAGCCTGCTTCGGCTAAAAATTGACCGTCGGACACTAATCATATGTATGGATGAATGTAGCCTGTATAATGTAAATGCCTCTGTAGACCTAATACAGCTAAAAACATTAATTAACTCATATCAATCATGCAATCTTACAAATTGTAAATGTGAAAGTTATATGTATGAGGATATATGTGTTTTTCTACTTTTTCATGTAAAATCTACTGTTCACATTTTGCTGAAATTTGGCACTCTGTCAACCCATTATTATGCCACTGCTGGCACGGGTCATCTCTCAGAAGTTTGAGGCCATAGTCCACCGTGCTGACCAAGTGAGAATTGGTTGACTTCACACACCTTTAAGAAAGAACTCTCAGATGTGTAGGTTACCTCACGATGTTTTCCTTCATCTAGTAGTGATAATTAATTTCTAATACGTACAACAGTTTAGAAAAATCAGTGGTGGGTGCCTGGGATTCTAACTTTGGACTCACGATTGAGAGACCGAGTTTCAACCATTCGGCTTTTACTTCTCAATTTGGCACACAGATAGTTTATGACCTGGACTAACACATGGGATACTTATTATCATATAGTGTGAGACGTGAGCCATCAAAATATGCTTAGATGTAACAATTACAAATATTTTTCTCTTTTGTTCGACAATAAATTTTTTTGTTTATCTGGAACAATTTCAATTTCTAATAAGATCAATGAAAAAAATTGAAATTATTATGGCAGAATTTCAATGACTGTTCATACAAACAATTAGGTTAACACAAAACTGTGCAATACTTATTTTCTTTCATTAACCATATTGATCATTGCACCACAGATTTTATAAAATTATGTGCGTATTAGTTAATTATCACTGCTTTACGGTGAAGGAAAACATCGTGAGGAAACCTACACACCTGAGAGTTCTTTAAAAAAAGTTCTCAAAGGTGTGTGAAGTCTACCAATTTGCACTTGGCCAGCACGGTGGACTACGGCCTCTCAATTTGAGGGAAGACCCGTGCCCAGCAGTGGGACAATAATGTGTTGACGGTAATATGTGTACAAGGTGTCCCAAGGTCAGTATCACACGCACGCCTATCTCAGTCGCGGAGGACCTTCCACTAAAGACGGGGCTGCCGCAAAGGGCAACCAAAGCTGCCCGGGGTCCATTGGAAAGAATGAGCAAGCGTATCCCTGGACAAGCGTTCTGCTTTGATATTTTTAAAATGAACTGATACAAAATACCCATACTCGTAAATTGAATCGAGCTCCTCAAGAAGAAAGAATTTCCGGGTCTTTTAATCGCTCGTTATGAATGCTTAATATAGTGACGCTTGCACTGGGCAGCAAGATCGCCTGATTTAATTGTACCTCACTTCTTCTTTTTGCTGGGTTTCTTGTTACGCCTCAACAAGCCTCGGACACCTCTAGCCTTCGAAGAGTAAGTATACCCATCAGGAATTCGTTAATTTACCGCCGGACCTTCTAGCAAGAATGACGAAAATAGCTTTAAATCGCCCCTGTATAGTCATCACTTGTAGAGGTTACTGTGCAGAAATTACTGTTGTATTTAACACAAAAAATCCATAAAACAAATACAATCAAACAAAAGAAGTAAAATTATTCATAAAAAATACGGCCAAAGAACATAGGATGACAACTTTAACGCCACCCTATATTAATATCAGTACAATACATTACACAATATATAAGTAAAATCCAAATCATCATCACGTACAGCGTTTCTATTTTTTATTGATTCTAGATACAAATAGATTCTTAAATAATTTAATCGAATTAGCACTCAGTTTAAGAGTGCCATTTATAAGCCGATTTTAACGCAGAGATAGAGATATTTTCAGTAAAATGTAAATACCTACATAAGACTTGGTAAATTAAGTTAAGATTAAGTTAAGCGTATATTTTTGGATCTAACGAATTGCCCATTTTAAAATTATTTTCAGACCTTGAACTTGTCAAATAGATAACAAGTCGCACCTGTCAATAATATTATATAGAAGATTCCTATTTTTGCTGCAACGGCCCGTGCCTAGCGTGTTCAATGTCTGTTGTTATAAAAGAAAAAAATGATATAAAAGAAAAGTATAAAGTATAAAAACTTATTCAAGATAAAGTGAAACACGTAGGTATTAATTCGACGAAGCTCGTTTAAAAATGTAAATGTAAATTTACACGCTACACATATGCACGTCACGTATCTTTATAAATAACCTGCAATCAATAAAAGTACTTGTCATAACAAACTATAACAAGTACCTTACTGCCTACTGACCTACTGATATAGTTATAGAGTGTGTGTTATAGAGAGCTTTGTCAGATATTTTAACAGATTAAAGTAACAAACGAGCATGCAGTCGACCTGATATTTATTGGTTACTGCTGCCCATGGAAATCTGTAATCAACGTCATTAAAAACATGGGTCCTATCTGAAGGCAAACACACATGCCTTGCACTTCATTGATTAAGAAATTATTAAGAAATTTATTGAGAATTTTTGTTTACAAAACACTTTAACGATTTAGGTACTCACGCTCTACACAGAGTCGAAAAACCTAAGTAAACACAAGAATTTTGTTATCAGCGGCATAATTATTTAAGTTATACAATATTTAAACTTATCAGACTACAGTGACCATATCATATCCATTGCAAACAAAATGACTCGGCCATTATTTATGTTATGCTGATAAAAAAAACTTACTAACGCGAATTTTATCAGCTAAAGTGCAATTACTATCTAAATGTCAAATTCAAAAGACCCACACGAAAAAAAATACAATGGGTGAAAATATAACAATGATACATACATATATCTACACTTTAAAATATATTCTTCAAAGCCGGTAATGCTGATATATTTCTGGTGTTGCAAATGTCCAGGAAACAGCGACTACTTTCCATCAGATTTACTACGGGTTAATCCTAGCGAGATTTAACTGCCCAAATAGAAATTTTACACTAATAAAAACAATCTCTCAGTACTTACCCACTTAACTTTGCCGAAGAGAAACTCATAAGTTGTGATGCAGTGAGGACGACAGCATACGAACAATCACTTCAGCCTCCGTTTACGGTATAAACCAGGCGCTAACGGCGATCGATATGGGGCCCACCCCCATAGGGTGGTAACCAGAGCCATGACACCCTCCTCCCCTCTCTCTAGTGAAACTCTTATAACTTTAAGCGGGGTGTGCTCGCACATTCAGAGGTCTACTTTCGATGGTCAACTGGCATGACGTACGTCTCATAGATACGATTATGAATCAGAGGTGGAAATGGTCAACATACTTTTTATAGATGTCCGAATATGAGCTGCAGTCAAAACTTAATCGTTTTTTGAAAAAGCATAAGTCTTAATGCCCTTATGCTCCGAAATATTTTATTATTTATTATTATTAAGTTTAACTTATGCCATGTGCGAATTGAACACACACTTTTTTTAAATATTAGTTACAATTACCACAGTTTTAACACAAGAGGCGTCATACTCGTTTCACTGTCAATCCCTCAGTCGAAACCGTTAAGTCTAGAAGTACGAAATTTTGCTTTTTATATAACATTTCTCTTTTATATAACACAAGCTGAAGTACCCGTGTTTCGCTACGTGCCAATAAAATTAGATTTTACTCACTAACCGTTGAAAAGTTATACAGAGCTTCCGGATAGAAAATTAAATATTAACCTGGTATATGCCATCAAAAGTTTGCTACTTTTAGCGTTTAAATAGCGAAGTCGCCATCTTTAAATAGCCAAGAGAAAAGTAAACTGACCAGTAAGTAAAACTACATTCATGCAAAATTGTATGTAAATCGTGTCAATGGTTCATGTGTGTTCAAGAAACACACAAACACACGCCATCTCATTTTTATATATAAGTAGACGAATGCAAAGTCCACGCCTGTTTTTAGATCTTAAACGCTATAGCTATATAGTACGTATAATATCATCGGCTTAAAGCTTAAACTACATAAACAAAAAAGTAATGTGACTGATTTCGTAATTGGAAATTACTAACCAAACAGAAGATTACTTTCATTTGCTTTACTTATCAAAAAACTGCAACGGAGGTAGGCCTAAAAATATACATTACTTTTTATCAACAGTAAATCATCAAGAATTATATAAAAACTAGGTATGCTACGAGGTTTCACCCACGACTAAATAAGAAAAAATAAGCAAAACGTGACGTTATATAGCCTATAGCATTCCTCAATAAATGGACTATTCGATATAAAAATATTTTTTACATTCCAACCAGCCATTCCTGAGATAGCTCGTTCAACCAAACAAAGTCTATTGCTTTATAATATTAAATATTCTACTGATTTATTAACCGACTTCCTTCTAATATTTAGTATAGATATAGATAATCTTCTAGTTACGACTCCATTCTATAAATATCGTCTTATATTAATATCCTTGAATTGTAAATAAATGAAATCTATCGAATTTCCTTTTTTCAAGGAGTTCTAATCCCTTCAGTCAGGAACCTATCCCAAGCGTGAATCAGTTCTTGCGTTTCGGTGAAAGAGGTCACGGGACTAGCAACACATTGATATACTTCAGATAGAACGCGTGTTTTGCTATCCGACCAAGCTAATTAGACGAACGGGAGGAGTGCGGTCTCCCTTCCCGGTCCCGCCTCATGTCCTGGTCTCGTCCCGTCAGTTGGCGACTAAACTCTTATGAGTTAAGATAAATAAGCAAATATTAATTTGGTGTACTCATTGTCTTTGTTACACTGATAACCAAAATAAGTAAAAAAAACGTTATTTACGTGTAAATTATTAAAACAGAAATTTATTTAAAAAAATTACATTTCATTCAAATCAACATTTCACAAAAAATCTATATGATGATAAATTCATCAAAATAAAATCAATCTTTTGTCATCAGTACTCACGAGGTTGCGAGTGACGTCACGTAGACATTCGTCGTTAGCTTGGCCGACTTGTATTTACCCTGCAGCGGGCTGTAAGCTCATGTACTATTTCAATCTTACAAAAAAAGACAAAGTGGTACTTAAAAAAACGTCAAAATCGAAGCAGTTCTTCGCAAATTCACAGACAGACAATTATGTCATCATGCTAACAACCATGAATTTTAAAAGAGGCAGTTATTTTTGAACCACAGGCAAACATTGGTTTTATTCATAAAATGTATAAATGTAAACAGTCTGTGTGTAATTTGTGATAAAAAGGAAAGTTTACATACCTTACATACTTTTACGTTATCTTACTGATAACGTAAAACTATTCATTTTTAACATCTTAATTCTCAATTACAGAGAACAAATCTCGATTAAGACGCAATGGGCGTGGTGGCTAGTACCCCTCTTAAAAGGGGGGGAAGTTTACCTTAATAGACCTGTACATTTAGAAATTTTCAATACCGTATGACTAAATTCAATGTATCAGATATCAAGCCTAACATTTTGGACTGATGCAATAGTTTTTTTCTTTTGCTGACTCGCTATGTCGACTTTAAGTAGGTAAATTAACCCACAATAAACGGAATATGAAACAAATTTCAAAGAATTCTCCCCTCTTTAACGTCTAGATAGTCTTTGAAATAACGTCGCCTAGTCGCCGAAATGTCTGGGTATATAGAGACCACTATCCCATGCCATCAAATTATCTATAGACAGCAATGCGGTTCCATAGCGTCTTCCTAGCTACGATATTTGATTAAAACTTGTTATACGAAGCTATGAGAACCAGTAATGATCGTTCATTGTAATACTAAATACTTCGAATCAATGAAAACTAAATAGAAATGTTTTAGTGGTTTTTATAATGATATTATTTTGTATGATCAATAATCTCAATTTCATGTAAAATGCGTGTAATAGGGTGCCTGAGATTCAGTGCCGTAGCATAGGGGGGCAGAGGGGTAAACCGGGCGGCACTTTTTGGAGGGCGGCAAAATTTCATTTCTTCCTAATATATAAGTGCGGCAGCATTAGGTTTGGCGACCTTTTATTTTTTGGTTGTCAATTTACATAGTCTATTTTTTTGGCCAACTAAAATTTCAACTTTCGCCCCGGGCGGCATAAACCGACTCTATGTCACTTCTGAGATTTACACACAGGACATCAGCACAATTCATTTTAATCTTATGACTTATAAATGCTTTCCAATGTAAGAAACATGATGAAACCTAATTATCCGAGGGCTCTTCATGAAGTTCACACAAGTGTGTAAAAAATCGTTGACAATAACATTAAACATTATGAAATGATAATGGAAATATAACACCTTCAATAATTAATCTACATAAATATATAATCTACATGATGTTTAGTTTATACGTATTGCTCATCATTTCAAACAGGCGCTTACCGCCAACCTATCTTTACATAAATATACAACAACCTGAACCTAATATTAATTTACTAATGTAAAGATCAGAAGTATCATTCGACTTATCAAAAAGCAATCAACCTTGCTAGATAGATTAAAGAAGCACGGAATAACGGTAATGGTAATTAGTGGTTCTTTACATTCAATCCACAGAAAATTCTACCACTTTTAGGTTTTACTATGAGTTTTTAACAATGGGAATCGAGAATAGGAAAAAATATCCATCATTTATTTGTAATTACTATCTGGAGTTATAAGGCCCTCTGTACATACATTTTTAACTTGTTTTTTTTAACACTTTTTTATCTGCATTATGAATTTAGATTCCTGTTCTGGGTCTGGGTGTCTGGGTGTTCATCTTTGTGTATCCATGGCACTCGCGACCCAGGAGAAAATCCTAGCACGGGGCTATGAGTGTAGAAAGCGTGTTTTTTTTTAATCTTGTTTTTTTAACATAAAAAAGAAAAGTAAAATTCCATCTCCATAATGACATTGTTTCGACATTAGGTAAATGTGCTGTATAGGTTTCATGGGTGACCTCTACCCCTAATCTATCCACTCGACATTATCGTTTTTGTTCCCCTCGGAAGATAAATGGTCCCGTAATGCCAGCGAATTGGTCCCTTAGGGAAAATCACGCATTTTATTGATGAATGTTTGTCGTTCGTCGACATTTTGTTTACGCAAGTAAAACGCTCTTCGTGAAATATATAAATCAGATATTAGAAAATGCAGATGGCTTTCCGTGTATACTACTTACAGAACTTATATCTAGGTACAGTAGAACCCGCTTAATATGATCTCGCTTAATACGATTTCTCGCGTAATACGTTATTTTGCGCCGATCCTTGCAACTTGAGACCTGTTTTCGTACATTTCGTAACGCTTAATATGATTCGTTATCGATTGGTGAGGCCAAAAATCTATGTTGTTTCAAAAACGTCAGGTCGCTCCCTGTAAATTATTGTAAACGTTATACGTTTCATACGTTTCATCGACTGGTTGAAAGCCCTAGATGGTTACTTCCAGATTAAAACCAGACGCATAATTCTATTTATTGACAGCTGCCAAGCTCACCGCAAAGGTGTTGAACTAAAGAATATCAAGCTTGTTTACTTACCTCCAAATTAAACAAGCAAATTAAACCCGATGGACCAGGGAATTATAAAGCTGATTTGACAAAATTACAGGACAAGACTATTACATCGCTATCTTCAAGAAATAGAAGACCCTGATAGCAAACGAGCCTTGGCTGTGCTTGATGCGATTTTAAACATAGCAGCGTCATGGGAAGCGATTAAGCCTGAAACAATTCAAAATTGTTTCAAGAAAGCGGGTTTTAAAAATAACGGAGTTGACGTCAAGTTTCAAAAAGAAGAAGATACTGCAGGGTACCAATGATACTGCAGGGTTTTCCTGGATATTCTTCCATTGATGACATTGTAGCACCATGCGAAATTCAATCAATTGAAGATTTATCTGAGAACGCGAATAACAAACAAACAGAAGTATTAAGTGATAATGATGAAGACGAAGTGGAGTCAACTCCAATTTTGACAAACGTTCAGGCATCAACTATTAACGATTTAAGACGCTATGTAGCTTATTATATCAAAACGAAGACGCAAAAGAAGATGCAAAAATTAAATCATGTTGAAAATCTTGTGATTGCTATTGCAAAAAAAGTTTTTGTGTCACAATAATAAGAAATTTCTTTAAATAACATAAATAATTATAATAACACTCGATATACGAAATTAGAACATATAAAACATACGTTTTATTTTACCTTTCCCGCATAATACGCTTTCTCGCTTAAGACATGTGTTTGGTCCCTGTGAAATCGTCTTAAACTGGTTTTACTGTATATAGATATAATTATAGTCGTACATTTCCAGCTAGTAATAAAATGATAGACAGCGTTTTGTACGACGTGGGTAAATAGTTAAAATAACATACAGTCAAACATAGAACCACCTCCTTGAAGTTCTTGAAGTCCTCTTGAAGTCGGTTCAAAATACGTTTTAGGAAATTTATCTAAGTTTGTTTGCGTAGTAAATCGAGAAGTATCCTTTTTAGTTAAAAATTAAAATTTTACTCTTGATCCGCGACTCTACACTGTTTTACTATATTTATGATTGTATTTTTGAATTAAGTAAAAGACGATCTTTGTTAATTTTGTTAAGAATTTACCTATTTAGATATTTCTCATCGGTGCACTTTATACCATAAGAATTATTGTATTTAAATTCTCAATAATAAAGATGAAGCATACGTCGTATGCTTCATCAACATCAATCATAATAAATGATTAAGAAAAAAAACCTAATACTGTAGGTATAAAAACTGCGCGCCTCCTTTACGAGACGAGCTCAGTGAGTGATTTAATAATACTTGAATTTTGACCTGACTAAAATTGAACGTACTGCCAAATTGGAATATCAGTAACGATATTGTGCCATCAATAACGACAGTCACCGCGCCAGTCAGTTTGTTTGAACTTATTTAAATCATTCATAATGCACTTGCAATTATGCAGCGATCACGAAAAGTTGAAGTGACTAAAGATAGAGAATAAGAGACGCAAATTTACATATTTTTAAAATAAAAACTTATGTTACCACTAAAACGAACGAAGATAATCTATTTTATAAATTTTTAAATGGACGACATTTAACAATTACATACAAATATAAATTAAAAATGTCATTTGTTTTATTTAGAAAATTTCAGTTACCAATAAAATTGAAAATTATTTATAAAAACAAGAACTACTAAATGTTAAAAGACACCATTGTTTTTTCATATTATGACTTTAAATTTATTTTGAATGCATCTTTATATTTTTTTAATATTTACTGATGTGGATTCTAATCATTATGCCAAAACATACAATTTTTGCCATAAAATTAACATAAATTTAGAATGTATATCCTACAGTCTTTGTACATTTCATAATTATCCTTATGAAACTATTTATTTAAATTATATTTTTAATTTCATGAGAATAAGGTAGAAATATTTTCTACCATTTGGTAGAAAATGACTACTAGAGAGGGAATATTTTAAATATTGTAAGTGGCAACATTGGCACCTTCTTTTTCCTTGCGGAGTTGTTAGAGACACGTGCGTCAAATACGCCGAAATCTCAAAAATAATACAAAATGAGTGAAGGAACCGCGACAATTCGTACGCGCAAATTCATGACCAACAGGTGATAGTGCTAAATAATGTTTTTATCGTGTAATTAAGTTAAAAAGATGGAAAGTTGTCCCACCTCGCCATGACAGGTTATGTCTGACAACGTTTGTGATTTTCAGGTTGTTGGCGCGCAAGCAGATGGTATGCGATGTCCTCCATCCAGGCAAGCCGACCGTTAGCAAGACGGAAATCCGTGAAAAGCTAGCCAAAATGTACAAGGTTACGCCTGATGTCGTTTTTGTGTTCGGCTTCAAGACTAACTTCGGTGGTGGCAAATCTACTGGCTTCGCGTTAATATACGACACATTGGACCTCGCCAAGAAGTTCGAGCCCAAGCACAGGTTAGCTCGCCACGGCTTATACGAGAAGAAGAGGCCAACACGCAAGCAGCGTAAGGAACGCAAGAACAGGATGAAGAAGGTGCGTGGTACCAAGAAATCCAAGGTGGGCGCAGCCGCCAAGAAGTGATGTGAAAGTTAGGATTGTAAGTAAATAAAAATCCAAAAACACTCATTTTGTTTTGTTAATTCACCTTAACCTTCAAATACTTTGTAAACATCATTGCAAAGCTCAATTTATTTCTTTATATAAATTTAATATATCTATGATTTATAAGTTTATTGAAAAACAAAACAAAAATAAAAGACGTAGAGGTAATTTGAATAATATATTTAAAATTTTAATTTATTTCTAAGGAGATCTTGAAACCTATAACTCTTTCTAATTTTATAAAAAGTTAGATAATTCTTGGAAACATTGTATTGAAATTTTGTAATTATTAATGTTTATCACTGCTAAATTTGACGAGTTCCTTTTACAACAATGAGAAGACTCGATTACAATTTAATTATGGCAGATAGCAGCACGGAGACCAACATAATACTGTGACCATCTTCAAGTCATGTTCTGTTGTAGTTGCATATACACTGGAAGCTGCCCAGTCCTCATTTTGGGGCGATTATGTGTCTTCAGTTCATGATGTCGAATCAACTTCCTGCAAAAATACAATGTCTTGACTTTGTTCACTATAGTAATCTTTACAACAATGTCATTAGACCAGGTCAGTTAAAGTTGTGTGACAAAATTTAAACTATTTAATTTTACATTATTTTTTTTTTTTCAATCATTATACGTCATTTAACAGAATTTATCTAAAGCATGACCTACTGTAATATCACCTGAAATCAGTTTTTACCGAATTTCTCATTTAACAACATTCTTAATTTGGACCTTATTTATGTCTTTTGTGTGCAATTACAAACAAGAGTCAAAAGAACTATTTCTTTATATTCAGTTTTACCACTACTGATATATACCACGACTGATAATTTTTTTAGAAAGCTGGGATTAGATAAAAGAAGTGGTGTTGAAGCTAAGAAAATGATTCAATATATAGTGTTATCGGATTAAAGGAAATTTTGATGAATTTTCTCAGCTTATAAGCGTATTTAGCCATAGGCATAAGACTAATAACATTTCAGAGTGCCCACATGCAAAACTAAGTCGAAGTAACAATGTTACATCTATTAAATGTTTAAGAAAATCTTACAACTTTATCAAGTGGAATCGCACGCACATAAGGTTCAAATTGAAAATGATGATTATATATGAGAAATTCAGCTGTTCACAACTGTTTTCAGGTGATATTACTGTAGGTCATGCTTTGGATAAATTCTGTTAAATGATGTATGATATTGAAAAAAAAGGTTATTATTTTATAAAATTAAATAGTTTAAATTTTGTCACATGACTAACAGTGGTATTTTGCTTTAAATAGATTCAATGTACAATAGATGCCATACACACACATAAAGATGCTTTTAAAGTTGACAAGTTATTTTTAAATGAATTGGTCCATGGAACTCAAAGGGTGCTGTGGTCCAATTATTTCATAAGTTGGACAACTGCCCCAAGCAAAGACCCATGGTCCAACTAGAGACAGAGCAGTTGGACCACTGCCCCAACCTGCACTTGACAACTCACGTGGCGAAGCAGTCTCCATACCGGCCTAACATGCAGTAGGTTCCTGGTTCAATCCCTGGCCAGACAGATATCTGAATGATGAGTTAAGACTCTGTTCAGGGTCTGGGTGTTTGTGTATTTGTCTTTGTGGTCACAACACACGAGATAATCCTAGTATGGGACTATGAGTGTAGAAAGCATTTTTATAAAAAAATAAT
>DWLI01002972.1:0-12371 GCA_018249915.1 Cecropterus dorantes dorantes
CATGGACACACAAAGACGAAAACATAAACATCCAGACCCAGAACAGAAATCTAATTTCATATTGTCTGTCTGGCCAGGGATCAACCCCGGAACCCACTGCGCGTCGGACCGGTATGGTGGCCGCTCTGCCACGCGGGTCTTCATCTTGTATGAGCATGCAGTCAACTTGATGGTAAGTGGCCACTGCCACCCATTATCAGCAATCAAATCCACATATAACAGGGAGTTCTCTTTAAAGTTAATTACAGATGCGTTACTAGGCTTGAGGACTGCGGTGTTCGCCGTATGTAACTCAGCCGGCACCCACACCCTTCAACCAAAACGCAAGAACTTGGTGTAAACACTGAAACTACAACTTGGTGTAACAATGGTACATCTCCAATCGATAATGGTTCTACCGCCTTTCAAAGGTAGTAAGACCAATTGACCAAAACTAGCTCGCTACTCAAATTCAATAAATATATATTTCTCCAATTATTATTTAATATCACTGAACTGGATTTATTGACATAACTTTTGATTATTTCTAACGATTTCGTATCGGAATTGATTAAATATTTATTTAATATCGCGAGAAGGTATGACTTTATGTACGGTATGACTATGAAGGTATGACTAAGGTATGACTTAAACTTTCCTGAAACTAATCTTAAAGTAATATTACGTTTTGCTATGTTAACGTAACTTGGATTTTATAAACTTCTCTCTAATAAACGAGGTTTAACAACAATAATTTCAAAACTCCTACACGATATCATTGCCGTACCTTATTGAAGTTGCTCGTAAAAAAATTACGATCCATATTACCATAGAAAGGAGAAGTCATAACATTAAAATGTTATATTTATAACCAGCCATTGTTTCTAATACGGTATTTATATGCGTTATATCGATTACTCGGATTTTATTTCAAATATTTATAAGCACGACGGTTTTATTAAGGCATTTTATAACGCCTTAGTCGATAAAGTTAGTTTGCCTCCGAGTCGTAAAAAGTTTTGATTAAACGTTTGTTAAAGGTACGAATGTTGCAATAGCTGGAAATATATTCTAAGAGTTTTATATGGAAAAGGGTTCGTCCAGCGGTTGGAATTTGCCCATGATTTTATTTTTTGTTTTTGTCATTAAAGTTTATCAATACCAATGTAAAACCAAAATACACGTTGACAAATATAACAGTTGAGATACTAAACATATCAATAACTACGAGTATACCTGAATTTTTCATAATTTTCGAGTGATGAAAATAAATTCCCCTAAGCTAATTCTATTTGCAGTTTATAAGCTGCAATTAACCATGGTAGGTAGTATTAGTGCCTTTGAAAAAGATATATTACACATGCTTTTTCATTTTTCATAAGTGGCAATATTTAGATAAATTTTACTTTCACTGTTACGGCTTAGGTGTATGTCCCATAATATGCAAAATCGCAAGCAAAATTATACAAACTATAGTCAGGAAGAGTCGTATTCCTATATCCAATATTGGTGTCATGATGAAACATCAATCCGATATAGAGATTAACTATTTTCACAACGAAACAATAAAATGAAATGACACCAATAAAGAGAAAATAAAATAGCATACATATTGAAAATAATGTACATATAAAATAAAGAAGGTAGATTATTTGTGCTTTGACCCCGGAAGCACCCAGTCACACCTATCTTTGCCTAATAATAACAGTGTTATGCATTGCTGTGTTCTGGTGTGAAGGTTGTGGGGGAATAAGGGTGATATACTTATCCGAGGCGTTCCAAGCTAGTCCTCAGGGGTAGTAATGCTTTTCTCACTAACCTCAGGTAAGACCTGATCTGATGTTAATGACGGATCAATTCGCTTTGAAACAATGTTATTTTGTTTAAGGTCTAAAATTTAAATTTATATCAAGTTACATACTTGAAACGTTGGGCTTTCGCTTGTAATGTAATTATTGTGTAATTACTATTTAATCGTTTTAGTTCGAATTTCATACATTTGATACTTTAATCATTAGATTGAAGTATCAAATTGATGTATAATATACATATAACACTGATATACGGTTGCCTTTGAATTTTCAGTCTCTTTTGTTACAATGTGGATTTTCTCGAAAGAGAGATAAAGCAACATTCCCAATTAAAAGTAAAAAACCCCGTAGCTGTGTAAAAAGTGCACCTCCATGCCGTAAGGGTAACCGAAACAGTGTTTGGCGGACCACCCCGTC
The DNA here is from genome assembly GCA_018249915.1 of Cecropterus dorantes dorantes. Lineage (NCBI taxonomy): Eukaryota > Metazoa > Arthropoda > Insecta > Lepidoptera > Hesperiidae > Cecropterus > Cecropterus dorantes. The sequence continues at coordinate 2,208 of DWLI01002972.1, forward strand.
CATGTTTCTAAAATGCCTGGATACTCGCCAAACTAAACTCAGCTCAACTCTAATATGATTTTAGTTTAGTTGTGAAACAAATCTCGCATTCCGTAGCTAAGCCTAGATTGCGTCGACTAAAAGTGTGTTTGGATAACTTTGTATGTGATGTGGAAAAAATATGTACTTTTTCGACGAATGTAAAAGTTTGGGTCCGTTCACATTATTTTGGGCTGACAGTTTTACCGTTTGCCGGCTGACTTTCTGTGCACTCAAATGACAATTAGTCTGTTAATCTACTACTCCAAAACATTCGCTTCAAGCGTCAATCTCAGTGGTCTCATAGTCTTTTCTAACATTCATTTGAAAATTATTTTGTAATGATATTGAAAAAGTTGTCCCATCTCCCTTTTTTCCCTTTGTTCAGACGCCATTTTGCTACCAAACTTAGACGAATTCAATGATATTTCATATGTCATAATCCTTTATGCCTTTTGGGCTGTAGCGCGTATTAAAGAAATCGATATTAATTCGTACAAACATACATACATACGCTCGGGAAACATTACCCTCCTTCTGATGCAGTCGGGTACAGGATGGAATGCGTCTGCTCGTATAAAGCCATGAAATTTTCAGCAACGCTGACTTTCGTTAGTGTTAAGCGAATTGTTGTAATTTCGTGAACATATAAGATCAGAGCCTTATAAGTACATTTGTCTTTAACGCCCAAGGCAGGCTTGCGGTACAGAATTGGTTACGTGGCCATCGGGTAAATAAACATAGCTCGTTGCCTAATCCTTGTAGCTTAATGTGAATAGCAAGACCTGTCAGTTGGCAAACGGTAAAACTGTCCGACCGATCTAATGTGAGCAGGCCCTATATGTAAATATATGTACGTCTATAAGATATTTTTTCTTTAAATATCGAGTAAAAAATTTAATATTTTTATTTTACATTTTATTATTAATTTGAAAATGTAAATTTCAACTCGTTCAAAATTGAATTTCTATGTAACTAAAACAATAGGTATCTAGTTCGTCTCTATGTGAGTGGTAGAGTCTATAGACGAGTCTGGAAAAGTCGTTCCCTAAAAATGTTTGGTTAACGTCTCGAAAGGTTCGCGTCTGAAATACGAAATCTGGGAGGAAAATATATATTACGTATTCTATGCTCATCTCCCTAACAGGTATTTCGTCGAAATCATATATGCATCGCAGGGAATACTACGTTACCCACATCTACATACAACATCTATGTGAAAATTTAATGAAACTAGCTTAGAACTGCGACTTGGCTTATATTTTTTACGGCATTAAAATTACTGTGTATAGGTTATTCCTGGGAATCTGAAATGAGAATCCTATATGTTAATTTAGGTTAACCGATCCACCGAATTTGCTAGAAAGAATAACAAACGAACTATATATCCTTACAAACATTATATCATTAGTAAGATTTCAATCATTTTTAATCATTTTACTTTTCACTTATAGGCATGGACCAATTTTTAAAGTAAGACTATAGTCAAGCTGGCTTTAAATATACGTTACCTCACTGTTAATGCAAGTAATTTCCCAAAAATAATATCCTATAAGTAAATGTAATTTTATAGCAATTTAAGCGATTTATCAGTGTGGTTCGTTGGATACAATAAGTCTTGATTTTTTGGATAGTAAACGTACCGTAACGATAAAAAGTTTAATTTAATTTTAGAAAATATAACTTAGGTATTTAAGATAATTTTGTATTAAAATATTTTTTAGTTTTTATATAAACGTCTCTGTCGCGAGAGTCCATAGAATTTACATTTTGATCGTTGTTGCAAGATATTCTGTTCTTGTTCTAACAAATAGAGGTTATTTTCCCCTGAGCCTTGAAACTAACCATTTGCCTCTGTATTATCTTGTAGTACCCAAATTTGTGTCATGAGTAGGCTTATTTTCGTCGAGTTCCTACCATTTTGTCTTTTACCGTGTTATTTCAACGTTTTAACAAGAAAATTCAATTTTCCTCTGATAAAACAGTCTGGTGTGTAGCGAAGTTGCTTTCGCATTTTCTATTAGTCTTGTAGTTAAGTATTTGTAGATTAACATAATATTTTAATGATAACATAATTTAAAGACAATATATGACAATATATACAATAGACAAGACAATAGAAGACAATATATAATATAGCAACTAAGGAAAGTCAACTCAGTTTTCTTACAGGTAAATGATTGTATTCTGTTATTCTGGTGAAAAAACTATTTTTTTCTGTGATGAAAGAACTGCGACATTATCTAAGGCGTTCCAACTTAGTGTTCAGGAGTAGCAACGCAGCAGTGGTCGACCTCAGGTAGGACGTCTAGTCTTGCCTGCGGTGGAATGCAGATATCGCACAACTGAAACATCCACACTCGCCCAAATAATTTATGCCCTTCTGTGTAATAAAAATACACTTTATTAGTAAAGTGCGAGTTGAACTGGCACACGCGAGAATTTTTGACGATTTTCTTAATTTTGAGCCTAATATCTACAGAGAGCGTACTCGTATTAGTAAACACGCTTTCTGTAGATATTAGTAGTGTCCATCTATAATGTTTTTTTTATATTTTGTTGTTTAGGGCTGGGGGGAGCGAAGGGGGGGCTTCTAAAGGCAGTACTCTGGGAGAGATACTACAGATGTATCTCGTGGGATATTCTGCACTAAAATCCCTTTGGTTACTTTCCTAGACGCTACTTGGAAGTTCGGGATCTTCAACGGAATGCAACTGGAGTGCTTTGGGCACCTAAGACAGCATGTGTCCACTTCCTAGGTTCGCGGGTCGGGAGGTTCGAGTTCTCACTTTTGACACCCGCAAGCTCCCAAGTAGTTGCCTCCTTCGACGGGCAGAAGATACCGTAGTTTTATTCTAGTTCCAACATTATAGGGACAAAGACATAGCCCTGACAGCAAATGCTTAGTCGTGTTCCGTGTTTAACCATTGTGAAGAGAAGGAAAGAGCAAGCGAAGTACACCAGATTTCAAGTTGGAAGTTATTTACACATAACATTATAGATGAAATGGTGTAAAAATATCACTTCCAGCTAATCTACAGCATTGTTCCGACCCACCATGCTTCTCTCGGATGTCCGCCTGTCTCGATTCAATACGGCTCACATGCAAATTTGTGTTGAATTGTTGATTGTCGTCTGTATCGGCAAATAATCGGCGAGGGACTGGCTTACCAACTTTACTGAAGCATGTGGTTCTCAAACAGATATGTGTTTCGATTCGAGCACATAAGTGTTTTGTTTATATACTATAAAACCGTAGTTATATAGTATATATACTATAAAACCAAGTATGTATAATTACTGTTGAGTGTGTTTGTAAATTATAATAACTGGTTGGTTTTATTACACCAGAAAATATATTTCTCCTTTCATAAGTTTACAGTTGCAAACGTGTCTGAATCTTCCGATGGTAAGTGCTTACTGCGCCACACTACATTTGTAACCAACTTCCTATAGAACAGGGGTTCTACCTAAAGCCAGCCATCGATGTACAGCTTAATCGACATCTCAAAAACTAAAACGAGAACTAAAATTATCGATGAAAGTCAGTCAGCGTCCAAACGTTTACACCGAAACACAAAAATTGCTTCACGTTAAAAATCAGTGCAATGGTTGCCACACGTTCTCGGCCGATTTTTACTTTTCTTTCTCTTTATATACCATAGCCTGATATCAAAAAAAATATAGTAGGGTGTCAAAAAACATTGAGAAGCACTAGTATTGATACTTATTTGTGCAAATCAACTTATCTGATCATTGAGAGAATTACGCTTTAACGCGATACAGTCAATACACATGTGATACTATCGTGTGAATAATTTGGAACAAAGTGAGTTTTTAAGTTATACGATTTTGAAACGCCTGGAGTTAATTTCGTGTCTGAAATTTACGAACTTAATTTCCATTTTAGTTGAAAGTAATAAACATCGTTTTAATATTGTCGGTTTCATATTTATGTTTGTAATTCTGAAGTTTTGAGTCCCAAATATTATGAACACTTTATAAAGACATCTTATTGCAAAAGAAAGGTATAAAAGTAAATATATCATATTGTAATATATTTCTATTCATTTGAATTATCATAACGAGTTACAGAGTCGAAATTAGAGTATATTATCGTTCGATTAAATCTTCAAGTGGCTAGATAAAGTTAATTTAATGCTTAAAAACTTTACATGCTACTGTATGTTCTACCATTAAAGTAGATTATTTACGGATTATACCCCATTTATATATAGCGTAAGCGCCTATAAAGCTGTTATATACAAATAAATCAAGTTCAACTGTTCAATAATTCAAGCTTCAACGTCTACTAATCCTAAAGGGCGCACACATATACCGAATCTAAGGCGCTTTAACGTAATACGTTCCGTATACTTAATTATAAGGCGCAAGTTCGTAACGGGGTTGTAATCCGTCTAATCAAAATAGCGGGTATGTACGTTGTGGATATTATGCACAACAACTTAAGCCCTGGCGTGCTTGTTCGCGACACGTATCTCTTATGAAAAGGATCACAATTTTCATTGGTCCAAGTCATAAGCGAGCGTGATTTGTGTCAAGTTTAATTTTGATCTGTGGTCTATCTCTATGTCCATTCCTTGAGGACTAAATTGGAATGCCTTGAATAAGAATCCCCCCCTTCAGACTAGAACCCGGCAGCAAACCACTGCTTTTAGGCAGGTATGGGGGTGATGCATCCAGAGTCGAACTACAAGAACCACCTTAAAATTTATCGTGGTACTACAACGCTGAATAAATTTATAAAGTCTTCGGTAGTGGCAATGCATCTATGATCGGCTTTAGATAGAACTCTAGATTTTAGATAGAACTTTAGATGTCCATGGGCGTCACTAACCACTTACCATCAAGTGGACTGCATGCTCGTTTGTTACTTCAATCTGATTAAAAGAACTGTATAGTAAAAAATATTAACTACAAAAGCTTATGACTTTTCCATGCCCTAAAGGGTTATTCAGCTTCAAAATGAGCTTAACCACCTTGCATTGTTGCTGATCTCATTACTCTTAATAGAATTCACGTACCTGTATTACTACAAACGATAATTTCAATTGTATCATTTGAAATCACTATATTAAGCAATCAAAAGATATAATTTAATAAAAAAAAATACATGCATAGGTTCTGCAAGTATACATTTTGAAATTAAGGTAACCGTATCTTTTCCTCAATTTAAAAATGCATACTTGCAGAACTTATGGGAGTATTTTTTTTGAGAACAATTAAAAATGGTCAACAATAAAATTGAATAATAATATTCGAGTACAGTCATAGCAAAATCGCAAGATATACATAGATTACATCGCATAATTGTTTCTAATGCCCTTTTTTAGATATCTAGGAGGCACCTTAAATTTTGGGATCATTTTTAACGCATTGAAACCTCCGATGGCCGTCCTTCATGCTATAAAAAGGAGTCCAGGAACTCCGAAAAACGCAACCGGTGTTCTCGGACAGTGTTGCCTGATCGGGCTCCATGTTGGTAAGCGGCTGGTGACACTGTACCGTCTGGTGCGGTGGGCTTCGGTTACACGCGGGTTACGACGGTATATGACCACACATATCGCCATTCTTCCCGGGGTCGCTTGACAGGACGATTCAAACTCCCAATCCTGCCGCCCGCAACGCTTAAAGCCCCCTTTGCTCACCTCTTACGACAGACAGGCGATAGTGAGCCCGGAACTTCAGGGACGTGTTTGTAATGCCCTATAGCACAACTACAATTTTGCACGTAATCATACAGACGTTTATTCCCGCATCTAGCGAGTAACGACACATCCTGACCCCGGGATAAAATAATACGTTTCTAGCTTCATGCGAGTGTTAACTTGTATTAACTAGGCCCGCTCAGTTTACGAGGTTTGTGTATGTACGCATTTTACGACATCTAAAGCTGACTGAAAAGGGGAAAGTTTGCTCTTATTGTTTCGTAAATTCAAGAAAGACGAGGAAATACTGTTTCGTAAAATTGTTTGTTTATGACCTATAAAATGAATTTATATAAAAATTTCATATCTACGAGTATATCAATAAATCCGTATTTTCATGTCGTATTTATTGTGTGGATTAAAAAACCACATTTGTAACGAATTCCGGCGAATGCTGGATGTAAAGCCACTTAAACTAAACAATGTTTTAACTGACTACATCAACAACCAGCTCGGGAAACCGTCGAAAATTGCAGACAAAAATAAAATTGTATGCGTAGTTTTTTTCCGCACTTGCCCTCAAACAAAAATCATACATATGCGACGCGTGGTTGATACACACGTACATAAATTGAAAATTAAGTGACTTAGTTTTACTATAACAGAAATTTATTCATTTTACGTTATTTTCGATTTAGTATTTTGTAATAAGAATTGGTTAGCGTAAAGTTTTTTAAGACCTTTCGATTACTTTCTGACTAGGTAAATTGAAGATAACTATATCCATGTACATGTAAAGTAGAAACTAGAAAAGAGAAAAGCCTTACACAAATTGTTGTATTACGTATACTATAAAAAAACTAACGACCGCAGCCAATCTGTATAATTATTCTAATTCATAAAGAGCTTAAGCTTGTTATTAGAGAAGTAATAATTTAAATTGGATTATTTTACGGGCACATTTTGCGAACAACCTAACTCCGGTTATCCCCGACGACACTCAAAACAAACGAAAGTCTGATAAATGTTGCTATTAATCTTCCAACCGCCTCTGAGTTCGTCCTTGTAAGATACGCACAGAAACAATTATTAAAAAATCTAGATTTAGGCAAAGTGTACTTACGCAGCCGGTTTTGTCATTCGTGAAAAGATATTCGCATTTTTACGCCTTTCAGTCAGTTGATATATCGTCCCTTACAATTTAAGGGTAATAAAATTGTACGAAAAGAAAATGCCAGAAATATGTAATCATGTCGAACAAAAATATAATTTTGGCCCTGAGCCTTTTATAGCTCATAACTAATAAAAATCTCACTACTGGAAATAGACCTATCCGATGGTTATATTACTTTTTTGCTTAACCTAACAAAAAGACAAATAAGGTACCTGATGGAAGTAATCACTGTCGCTCATGGATACTTGCAACAATAGACTTAATAACCCTAATGAAAAACAAACTTAACCTGTAGTGCTGGTGCTTTTTGGAAAGTGGTAGAGTATGATACAAACAGAAAGTACCACCGCCTGATGTATTAGAAATACATAGTGTGAATCAGTTCTCGCGTTTCCTTCGTTCGTTGTGTTTGCCGGCTCACATATGACGTCCATCTTAGCTGTCGGAAGTAGCAATGTTAGGTTTGTGATAGAACTCCTGCTCCTCTTGCTCTTATAGATGTCCATGGGCGGCAGTGGCCACTACTTTCACCACTCACCATCTAGTGGACTTTTTGCAAAAATTCATTTATTTAGGTTATTGCTCCAATAATAAATATTTAATAGGATTATGTATCCAAAACTAGCTGTTAAGACCTGTAATGTAATATAATTATGAAATTAATTATTAAATTAAGACCGGGACTCTATACATGCTTGCCACTCCACTGAATAAAATAGTAAAAACGTGAAAACCAATTTCGGGGAGCCAGTAATGAATGGCAACAAGTGGACTATAACTCTGAAATATTATTATCATATTCCGGCCTTTTCCCTTACCTGTTTTGTTTTTGTTATTTTCGTTCCTGTACGTAACGAGCATCCTGTTTCGCGGTTAATTTGAATGCGTGTTTTTGTTAGAAGAATTTGCTTTGGATTTTTGTCATTTCCTTTTTCGCTGCGACATTTCGTGGCTCGTTCAAGTATATGGCCCTATTTTTTTAACATCCCCACAGTTTTCCTTATGAAAATGACGCTGTTTCCTCACGCTTTTGAAATTGTTTCAGAAATTCCTATTATGAATTCCTGACAATGGGAGGTGTCGTAATATGTATGAATTACGAAATTCGATGTGTTTACATAGATGTAAATTAGGTAACATTTATATTAAAACTGATTATATTTTTAATATCTGTTTTAAACAGAGTTTTGCTGCAATAAGTTTAAACGTTGTACTAAAGCTATTTATAAATCCATTCATCAACTTTGAGGTGTACTGCTGGGCATAGGATTCCTCTAATGAGGATTTATGATATTAGTCACCGGGCCTGACATACGTGTCGGTGATCGCAGGTGTTGATGTTACACTGAAAGATGCTGCAACCGATTTATTGGAGATCCACGGGAAGAGGAATAGTGTAATTTAAGATCTACCCACATGTAATACATACATAAATATTAAATATTATCCAAGCTTATTCCTACGGCTTCACCCGCTTCTGTCACGTCTTTCACAGTAATTACTACGTTAAGTGTTAATCCAGAAAGCGTAAAAAACGTACATACATCCTCACAAACTTTAGAACTTATAATATTAGTTAGACATATAGCGATCTTAAACTATTTTAAGGTTTAAAAATCATATATTTTTAATCTAAAATATCACTTTCCTTTCAAATCACATTTGGGTATTACAAGATGAGTATACCAAGTTGAGTATAGCAGATGAGAACCAGTTCGTTCCACTATCCTATTTTCCATAAAAACTGTTCTATTATATATCACACAGTAAAGTACTGATGAAAGTAACCGAATATTCCTCACCGTATTTTTAATTTAACAGGTAAGAGGACGAACGAAATGGAAACCCTTTTGGCCTAGTATTTGCACTCTACTTACGTCATCAGAATACGTCCCCAAAACACAATCTTCCTCTGATAAGGTCAGAATATCAGTCGTTCGCTCTAAATGCAAATATTACCGCACCCAGGAGAGGTGTTATAGCCACGGTTTTGAGGTAAAAAAGGACGAAAACACCGCTAAATGGCAAGAAAGCGCTTTTTATACTGACGGAATTGGGTAGTTAAAGATAAAGAATGGATAGACCGTGCTCTTAGATAAGCTTCGCCAAAGTAGTTCACTTTATACGAAATTGGATGTACAACGGGTTATATTTGCAATGGAATTTTTTGTAAAGATAATTTTATTAAAGAAATTCTGGGACATTGAATGCCTTAACTATTAATTCGGTTATTCTAAGGAGCGATCAAGTTTTATTACTGTTATATCTATTATAAATCAATTTTATATAGTATTATGTTCAATTGTCTATGGAATGACACATTTAAGATTTTTATAGAAAAAATTCAAAGTGCTAGAACTAGCTTAACCATCTCTCTAGTAAATTTTATCTATATAAATATATACTGAAAAAACAAAAAATGTTTTTCTATATAACATACTAACTTCTAGTTTTAACCTAAGGTGATTATTAATCCTTATCAGCGGTATCATTGGGTCTTTTCATATCATAGACTAAAATTTTTGTAACAGTGTTACTTTGACGTATCTTTGATCTATTTTACGACATTCACTTTATAAACTTATATTCATTAAAGCATTATGTATGATTTACTGATAAAGTTTATCATGTATGTCATTTTTCACGCGATAAGAGGAAATTAAAAATTCAACTTATTACAGTCATACTTTAAAGTTGTATACGCTTTAAAATATAAAAATAATACCTTTACACAACAAACGTATTTACAGAACTACAGTAAATTCTTCCAATTAACATACAATCTTCATCAGCCACTGCAAATGCGGACGGAGGTGAGCGTTTCCGCAATAGGAAGTGACGGCTCCAGGGAAATGACGCTCGGAATAAAGAGCTTTGAATAGTGAATTGATTCTAAAACACCATACGGACTGGGCACCCGTTACAAAGCCTCTAGTGGATTGTAAATAGCATTAGACTGGTCTATCTTAGTATTTAAAACAAATCAATACTATTTGCAGTTAGAGTACACTTAGATAAATCTACAATTTATACTTAAGTTATTTGGTTACTTAACTAAGTACGTAATTAACTTGTTTATTGTAATTATCATTGTAAATTAAACACTAGACGATTATATTACAGAAAATAATTGTATCTTTTTTATATAATATTAAAGTAGAAAACGAGCATTCAGTCCACCTGATGGTAAGTGGTCACTGCCGCCCATGGACATCTGTAAGTAACGTCATATAGAACATAAGTTCTATCTGAAGTCAAACACAGATGCGTTGCTACTCCCGAGGACTGAGATGATCGCCTCAT
>DWLI01002973.1:0-12371 GCA_018249915.1 Cecropterus dorantes dorantes
ACTTCATATAGAACATAAGTTCTATCTGAAGTCAAACACAGGTGCGTTGCTACTCCCGAGGACTGAGATGGTCGCCTTATGTAAAAGTGTGCCGGCAACCACACCCTTCTAACGAAACGCAAGAAATGCTTCTCGCTAGAAATAGGTGTGGTGGTGGTACTTTCCCGGTCGAACTACACTGGTTCCTCTCAACATCAAATCACAACATCTACTGCGGTCATAAAAATGTATTACAGTTGCGGCAACTAATGGCGAAAACCCCCATTTAGGGTTGCCATTCATCTATTTATCATCAGCATTGATGTATCAGCTTTAAAGGTCCAGCATTGGACCTCACATCGACGGAATACAATTATTTCACTTAAATCGAATTGATTGATTTGTTACCTTAATTCCACACGAACATCACAAGAAAGAAGTTAAAATTGTTCATTAACATTATGACATACTTCAATTTTAGCTTTAACTATTTAATAGAAACTTTCCCGTCAACGATGAAATCTGTAAATACAGGGTACGGGGAGGTAATAGGGATCGTGTTCTGCTCTAGGCAATTTAGACTAACCTACTTTAGCAAACGTATAGTTGTGCGCGTATCAGATTTGCTTTGATAATTTCCACGTTTAATTAAGATAAGTGAACTCCTGCGATATAGGAGCATGAGCATTGGTAATTTCAATGTAGTGCACAATTTTAATTAGAATTATTTATAACCTGTGAATCTAACTGCAAGTATTTACGCACAGATGTCTTCCCACGATATGTAAATATCTCAATTATGTTCACGTTACTGCGTAGTATTTTGTATAGTCCTGCGGGCGTACTTAAAAATTGTCACTTACAATATTTTTTCTTACACTCCCACCGGATCGAAACGACCTCAACTTAAAAAATCGGAAAAGTATACATGTCATGAGCAACTAGCCAACTTAGAAAGTAATTATCACTGCTTTACGGTGAGGAAACCTGCACAACTGAGAGTTCTTAAAAAAAAAGAAAAGAGTTCTCAAAGGTGTGTAAAGTCTACCAATTCGCACTTGGCCAGTGCAGTGGACTATGGCTTAAAACTCTCTCATTCTAAGAGAAGACCCGTGCCCAGCAGTGGGACGATAATGGGTTGATGATGAGCAACTAGCCAGAAATATTCCATTGCCTGCAATTCCAATGCACCGAACAAATATTTATTATATTTGATGTTATCGTACTTACAATTATATTTAATGTTATCGTAATCGTACAATATTAGTAATAAAATAAGAATAAGTGATGTGTGTGCTTCTGGCCTACTATCAAAGATTTTATAAGTCATAAACTAAACAATTAGGTGACAAATGAAAGAACAAGAATTCATTTATCACCCAAATGGTGAAAAATAAAAAGAAAACAATACAAGAAAAACATGTTCCACTGTGATTCCGAGGGTCTACTAAATTGCCATTACCTAGTAAAACATTGATGACACGTTAAAACCATATAAATGATACAACGCCAATAAAAATGTCCAAAGAAATCGTAAATCGCCGCTCAACAACGAGCTTAACGCAGACCTTGGGAAATGTAACCCTGAATCTGCGACAAATTTCGCAAAGAAACAACGAGAACTTGATCCGGGCTGTGACAAATTTTATTACAGAAAAACAACGAACGGAAAACGGAAAGTCGAAAACACAACTTCTGGCGTTCCCTCGCTGGGCATTTGTTCTTGAGGCTTACGACAACTGCTAACGTGACATATTATTGTAAGCCTGCGAAATTCTATTTTTTTTATAGTATGGAATACACCCCATCTGATGGTAAGTGGATACTGCCGCCATAGACATCTGTAATCAACCTTAGGTAAGATCAAAGTCTCACCTAAAGTTAGTCACATCTGCGTTGCTACCCTTGAGGATTGAAGATGGAATGCCTCGAAAAGTATGTCTCCCTTACCACTACTTTCAGACCAGAACACAACAGCGCATAACACTGCTGTTATTAGGCAGAAATAGGTATGGCGGTGGGGGTTCCGGAGTCGAACTGCAATGAGCTACCACCTTCTATACATATTATACAAAAATGTATATCTGTCTGTTGTATTTATCCTTTACAACATCATTTCTATGATCGCCATACGAAACTTTAAAAAGGTGAGTATACTTTTGTGAAGGCATACCTTCAAGGGTACAAGGTAAATATTATATACTTGAAAGCCAGTAAATCTACCTGCGATAGGTGGCGCGCGTGTATACATAAACTGTAATTGAATGAAAACAAAAGAGACTAAAGAGTAATATTTCAAGTGTAAACAACTGAGTCCTAGTACTTATGTTAAGATTATTTTTTTCCTAGAAAACTTCTCCAGTCCAGTTGTTTGAGTAATAAATAAGTTAAGTGCGTGTCGGATTTGAGTTTACAGTTACATTCTGTTTTCTGTAGCATTTTAAGGTATTATCGTTTTCCACCAAACTGTGAGTCTTAGCCATTTTTTTAGGAAATATTGATTAAAAGTAGGTACATCGAACGCTCAGCACGAGAAGCTACATTAAGGAACCGGATTCATATTTTTTTAGATTACATAACGGTAAATTGAGCATAAAATGTACATAAGAAATTACAGTTCGGACATTAGTCAGAAGGCAAAATATCATTTATGTACCATATTATATAACCTTTTAGTCACATTTTTGTCATGTGCTTTAAGAATAATTATTATTCATTAGTCTTTTAATCATATTTCGGTGTATTTTATATCTATTATAACTTAACTGACGAGTAAATTAAAAAATGCACGACGACGCAAGTATTATTACTACGGGTGCTACGAGAGCTACGAGTGCTACGAGGGCCACGCGCTACGAGGGCCACGCGCTACGAGATTTCGTTAACACTTGCACCTACACGCCTTGCGTGTTCTTGTATATAGCGCGGTGCCAGCAACACGCCAGTCGCGCTCGACACGCTTTCTACATTCGTCGCTCCGCACTAGGATTTTCTCCTGTGTCGCGGGTGCCATGGACACACAAAAACGAATACACAAACTCCCAGACCCAGAACAGAAATCTAAATTCATCATTCAGATGTTTGTCTGGCCGGGAATCGACTCCGCCACGCGGGTCGTCAAATTCTTTTAGTTCATGAATTATTTTTGTCACAACACGATTAGAGTCAAAGACTTCCAGAGTTTTTATTAGTCAACATTTTATCATGTAATGTGAAACAAGCTACATGTTTGTGTAAACGCTAATCTAACTTCTTCAAGTTAATATAACTTTCCTTGTTTCGTTCATAAATACATATTTGTGGAATTATGAATGACAATAACACAGAAATAGGCAGAAACTTAGTCATTAGTCTTGGTAATATCGTAATTTTTACAATATAGAAGTAAAATAAATCGAGCCGTTGTTTATCTAATTAAATTCTTTTATTTAGATATTTACATATGATTTATTCATTTAGAAATTAAAGAAGTTGGCCACAGTTGCGTTGCTTTCTTTGAGGACTAAGCTTATACAACTTGGGTAAGTATATTTCCCTTATTAAACCGTTTAAAACTGAACATAGCAGCACTTAACACTACTTTTGTTAGGCAAAAAAGGGTGTGGTGTTGTCTATACTAATATTATAAAGCAGTACAGTTTGTTTGATTGAAACGACTAATCTCGAGAACTACTGGTTTGAATTGAAAACATATTTTTGTGTTGAATAGTAAATTTATCGAGGAAGGCTATAGGCTATATAACTTCACGATATATTTGTATGTTTGTTTTTTCTTATGTAATAGAGGGTGAAACCGCGGAGCACAGCTAGTACAATATAATAATAATACTTGTATTTCTCTACCAAATCCCACGTCGTTATTATTTCGTGACCAAACTATAAAGTTAAGGAATTTAAAAGTTAAATTCAGTAGCGTAATGTTAGGTAAGGTTAGGAGACATACTGGATTACCAGTAGAGAGTAAATTTCATGCACATTCCTTAAGGGACACTTTAAGCCATTAGCCCCATAAGTCTAAAGCTTCGGACGAAATTTAAGGACTACACAATAAATTGCCCCGATATTATTCTTTCATTCCTATACTAATTGTAAGTAAGTATAATATGGTCTCTAAAATATACAACTTCACTGAAGAATAACCTACAGATAGAGGTCTACATCTTCCATTTATGAGGGCACGCCCAGCAGTGGGACATAAAGAGATATAACCACAAAAGATTTCTTTGCGTTAAACTATCTTTAGTAGGTACTTATTACAAAAGTAGTAAAATTAAATATGTTATTATTAATTTGTCAACTCACGTGGCCGTGCTTTCACTAAACGAGTCGGATATGCATAAAGTTTGTCAAAAGATTTCAAAACTTAGTCCTCAGGAGGTCAGTTCTCGCAAAAGGTTACAAAATTTAGTTCTAACGAACGTAACGTAACAAGGAATCTGTAGCTTACATTAGGTCTTATTTTTCTCGAGTTGATGTGTATGGGCGACAGTTCCACTTACCACAGTTAGACTGCATGCTCATTTACTTCCAAATAAAAAAAGAAAGCTTGTATCATTTCCATTACACAGGTACCATTCAATCTTACGTGCAACACGATGATATTTACGACTTTATCATATTATTTCGCTTTTCTTTTACTACTTCGTGTGTATGTTTATTCAATACGAACAACATTTCTTTTCCAATAAACATAAAAGGCATCCTAAAGCAACATATTTTTATGTACATAAGTTTCTGTTTCGGAAATATATCCATAAAAACAACATAAAATACTAAACGAATATGCTTTCTTATGTTTATTAGTTATGTTCGATTCCTATCAGTATGGACTATCTTTTCTTATGGTGTTTTACGACACGCATGAATTTATTATTGGTTTATACTAAAGATTCAGTATCACATCAGGCCTTTGATATACGGAAAGTTTTTTAATAATATTATTTATGCAAGTAAAAATATTTATTAAATAAAATAGTGTGCAATTCACACACAGTAGAAGTTAAACTTAATAATTATAAATACATAATAAAAAAATCTGAGTATAAGGGTACTAAGACTTATGCATCAAAAATCGATTAAGTAAACAATGCAACTCCTATCTGGAAATTTTATTTCGCATTTACCAAATTTAAGCTCTTATACAAGCTTCGAAGTAAAATCATTACCATTATTTAGATGAGGATACAGCGCCATCTAGTTTTAGCGCTGTCAATTTCTTTCTTAACGCATTTTGATTTCATCAAGTTTCAAACAACAACAATTCACTTAAATTATATTCAATCTCTATGAACTTTGACTATTCAATTTTATGAAAAGCTCAATAAAAATGGATTAGCGATAAAATTTATTATAACTGCTTATAGGTTAAAACTATAAATGCGTACCATTTCCTGCGTCCTAAATAAAAACGTAATTAAATTAAAGCAGAAAATACATGTAAGTATTTGCATTACACCCTTTAAACTAAAGTCCGGTACTTTATATCCATTATTGCTAATTAAAAGTCTGAAAAAGTGCGGTGGTAGTGACGTAATCAAGGCAAAAAGAAACTCCACTCGTATCGTTTAAACAGCAAAAGATCAGACAGTATAGAATTATAGCGTACCATTTTAGAAATAAACGTTAACGTTGTGAACATAAAATTCGCTTGTTTATCTTTGAAATATTATATTTTAATGGCATGTAACAGGAAGTCGTATGTTCTCTACCTATCTGCGAGGAAAGTAGGTCACCTTTTTAAAAATTCATTAGAAAAACTGTTCATACACGAGTATTAGATAAGGGGATACGAATATAACTTTGTTAAAGCAAAGTTAGATTTATTTTCGACGTTTCTTGCGGAGGTTGTACGGAAAAGGATTCGTGTAATGTTTTCGCGATTTTTGTAACAAATGAAATAGATTTATTTTTGCTGTTTTGTTTTTTATTTTTTATTATTAAATCTACTTTACTGCATTAGAATAATAAATTATTCTGTTTGTTTCATGACTTGGATGAAAACATTTCTTGTAAGATATATAGAACCTGTCGTAGTCTCACTGCATTGGCGTTACTTTCATATTTATTAGTGAGATTCAAAGGCAGTGTAACGCGATGTTGTGTTCTGGTATAAAGAATTTCAATGCAACATATAAGTATACAAGAATATCCAACTTAGTTCTTAGGGATAGCAACACCGTCACCGACCACAAGCAGGAGACCAATCTTTTAGGGATTGATTGATGATTGATTACCGCCGTTGATCGGCCATGACTGATGATTAGGTAGACAGCAATGAGTAGTAGAACTAGTATGGTTCGACTGGGGAGGTACCACCGTCACACCTAGTTTTAGTGTTAAACAGTTCTTGCATTTCGATGGAAGGGTATAGTTGCTGGTTAACTTACTACTACATATGAGGCGATGATCTTAGTCCTCGGGAGTGGCAATGCATCTGTGGCTCACTTAAGGTTGATCTAGTATCAGATCAGCACTATATGGAGTTGGTTGAAGATGTCCATGTACAGCAATGATCACTTACTAAGAGGCGGACTGATTTCTAGTTTTTTACTTCGATCTTATAGATTACTTTGCTTGGTTAATTTCACATAATCTTCTAGCTGAGCGGACCGCAGCCTAAACTAAGGCCGTAATCCACCATGTCACAAACCTGTGTTACTTTATGTTCCTGTAAAATTTATTTTGTGTACCGTATGCTAAATATTCTCTTTTTCACACCCACTATAAAGTAAGGGATATCAGTGGTCGTAAACATTTAAAACGAGCAATTTTCCGACCGAAAGTAATTAAAACATACAGGAGTGCGATTCGCGGATAAATATTGTAATGATTACAGCTCAATCCCCGGGTAATATCAGCGCGTGGAAATACACCCGCATTAATTATTCCTAATTAACGTATACGGTTAGTATAGTAATCCATTTGCCCCGTAAATTTGATAAATGAGACGGATTTAAAATGTAACAACATTTTAAACCTGTTTAGGTAATTAATATATTCACTGTTTGTTAATGTTAGTATGTGACGACCTGTGGCGAAGCGGTCACTTGACATGCAATTAGTTCAGGCTTTGATTCGACCAGAAGCCATTTTAATTATCAATTTACACTTCCATTTATGTATGGAAAACGATTTAAAAACAATATGTCGAGGCTACGCATGTTTTACAGTACATTGCAAGGTATGGCCGAGAACGAAAACGAAAACGTGAAGTGTACGTTGTAATGTATAAGCAAAATCGATAATGATTGTTTTGAGGAAACAAGATAAACTCGTAAGGGTACTGTGGTCGTTCTTTTTCATGTTTCTTTTTGTGCATTCAAGCTATTTAGGACACCGGAATTCCTAGTGTAGGCAATGAGAGTGAGAAACGTTTTTATTTCTTCAAATTAAATGACTAGTTGGTTTATGTATGTATGTCCATAAAAATGTTCATTAAAGTAGCTTATAAAAGTTACGTTTTCTTTTAAATTTACAATAAAAAATTAGATAATAGGATCGTAGTGGGTATAATGGGGTATAATCGTAATGGGTAATTATAGTTTAATTGTTATGTCCGGTTTAACTGTAAATTAGTTTAATTTCTCATAATAATCTAGTACTTGGCCACTAATAAAATATTGTAACGGCTTCAGACATGTTCGATGTTAAACTATAACTTAATTATCATAAGCAAAGTGTTAATTATTTTATTGTTCTAATTTTATTCCTCACTTCTAAAAAGATTGTTGGGATTACTTAATATAAAAATTTGACTGGTGAAGTACTATCTTATCGCTAATTTCTAGCGTTCTTAAATTTCGTTAAAAGGGCGTAAATGCCAAGTGACTTACATTAGAAGTGACCATTTTAGTCCTTAAGTGGCAACGCATATTTGATTCACCTTAAGTAAAATTTCACATAGAAATGGAGAGTTGGTTACAGATCTCCCTGGGCGGTAGTGAATAGGTAGCGTCAGACGGACTGAATGCTCGTTTGCAATCTCAATTTGTCGGCGCAGACGTTTTGAGTGATAGATTGCGCGTAACGGAACGTTAGAGAGAAATAATATCAAGTTGCATCTCACTATTCAGTTTTAGTTTGGGTTATAGACACAAACACACACACATATTATGTATATGTCGTCGCTTAAGTTGTAACACCGTAGATCTCAAAAACTACCAAATGTTCGCGAGAGCAAAAAAAACTGTTTCATTTTCTTATTTTTAATTCGCCAGTGCTCGTCACCTCTTTTAGTATGAAACAACACTGACTTACATGTAGTTTTCATCGCATATTTGGCTGAGTCAATATAGGCCGTGTTCTTTTTTCTCAAATAACTCTCTGCGATTGTCTCAAATTCTTTTATTGGCCATGCGTCTTTTAATGTTCTATCGAATAATTATGCATAACTCAAAAAGGCCATTTTTCGAGTTATGCATAAGTTATGCGGTGTTAGGACTTAAGCAACGATGTGTGTGTGTGTGTTACTATTGACTTGAACTTAAGGCTTGGTTAGCAACTATAGTTAATTTCACTCTATACAATAGTGAAATATAAGCGAGCTTCAGAAAGTTTTTTAATACGAAACGGTGAATAGTTAAATTAAGTTCACTTTGTCGCAGTGCCGTAATCCACTACAATTTTACTAATCGCCAGCAGAGGGCGCGCCGTTGGCTAATGTAGATCCTAATATTATGAGCGTTGGACGTCAGACGTGAAGTTAATTCTTTAACCATGATAAATATGTTCATAGCAGAATCAGTTATTACTTATGAAATATATTAATTACTTTTACTGACTGAAGAAATAAATTAGCGTAATTGGTAGTACCTTAGTAGTATGTAGTTACTCCGCTTTAACCGGATCTAGATTTTATTATAACAATTTCTTTTGGTACTGATTGTTAACTAACACTTGCTGTTTTATCCCAGATAAAGTGTGGAAGTTTTTCATATTTAAACTTAACTGCAAAAAATCTGCAATTACCGAGACTTTTTGATAGTATATTTTAAAGGATATGTTAGATGAGGCAGAGATGGATACAGGCTACTTTTGTAACTGAATATCTGTAAGCGCTGGGCCACAAAACATTCGTTTGACGTTGTAAGCAACGTTACTTAGTCAGTCATTGAAATTCGTTACAATTTGCAGCGAAATTGAGTGACAGTATGACATATATATATTTTTTATAATATTAAATTCTGACGCTTATGATTCTGGGCGATTGACGCTTGGAGTGAATGTTTCCAGTAAGGATGGCCACATAGAGATGGCAAAGATAGAGGAATACAGAGAGTGTCTACCTCGCCCTTAATTTTTTTTATCTTTAATCTATTATTTATAGTATAATTATTAAAGACGCATTATAAATAAAACGTTTCAATGAAATTTTCAAAAAACGTTTAAATTACAATCGAAAAGTAACTAAACTTATTACAAGAGCTCATTCAGTGCGAACATAGACATAAACTTTGAATAATACCTGTAATTTTGTTTGTTATTGAATTCTACAATAAAAGCTGATTGAATTTCGACGCTCGAGACATGAAATAAGCAATAAACTTTATGAATGTCTGTAATTCGTCCTTGGAAACAAGATAAAGGCAAGATGAAATAAATGGCAATTTATATATAGGTGTACTATTTTAAAGGTAAAACTGGTAGAACTTATCGTATTTCTGCTCTGGAGACTTCACCGTCACGGCTATCTGACCTATAACAATAGTGGTAACGGTTTTTGTGTTCTGGTTTGAGTGGTGTGGTTACGAAAGACAAGGCATTCCAACTTAGTCCTCAATAGCGATGCATTTGTGGCCGGTCTCAGGTGCTACACTAATCCCATCAGGGGTTTACTATACTCGTAATACATATTCATTGGCGGCAGGTACTCTCATCGTCAGGTAAACTGCGTGCTCGTTTGTTACCTACATGTAATAGAAATGAAACTTGGCCATATCTTTACATCGCGTATAGATTTAAAATTTAGTTTCATGGAGTTATAATAAATAACAACAGACATTTCTATATCTTGTTCAATTTTGGCATGTCTGTTTATCTATTAGAAATCATATCAAGTAAAAACACCTGAATTTATATGTGCTACGCGGTTTCACCCGCTACTAAATAAGAAAAAAAACAAACATAGCATGGACGTGCATAAATAGACAAAACAATACAAAAATATTTTTTCAATTTGAACCAGTAGTTCCTGAGATTAGCCCGTTAAACTAAACAAACTCTACTGCTTTATAATATTAGTATAGGTATGCTCGAGAAAAAATTACCCTTTTTTGATGCAGTCGGGTAAAAACACACACTTTTTTACAGTTATGACAGATAAACCAAAACAAAAGTACCTACAAAAACGATTGTCGATTCAATGTACGATAATTACTCGTATAATACTAACGCTTAATATTAACTGAAAGTATCGCTTAGTCACGAAAAACGTGGCATGTTACTCGCAAACCTACGAAAGGTTTACTTTCATTATTTTGGGTCACATTATTATATTTTTTATTGAAGTAGAATACACGCAGTAATCTTGACGTTCTAGCAACTGTAATATATTAATTTTTCTTTCGGAAATTGATTGATTCTTTCATATATGAAGATAGTAGTAATAATCATAATTCTCTTTATAATATGCAGACATTTAGATAACGAACAAATTTAAAAATTAAAAAAACAATAAAAAAGAATATAAACGTTTTCTTCCGAAGTAAAAGATAATTAAATCCTGGTTCCCAGTGGTCGCGGTCGAACACACAAATACGAACGAATACACATTCACCAATAGCCAGAATAGAAATCAATATTCATATTCATCTTATAGATGCCTATCGGGTTGGCTGAACCAAAGGCTCGTGTAATACTTGTATGTAATTTTAGACAATTAGGTGTAGTTAAGACGCAATTGGCTTGCAATCGTCCAAAATACCTAATACTAAATAGTGGCATATTTAGTATTAGGCAGTGTAGACGTTTATATAGACCTATTTGAGATTGGTTTGAAGGGAGGAAGTAAAGAAGGAAAGAAAGATGTTTTTTATTGGAGGCATTCCAGTTTAGTCTATCCATGGACGGCAGTCCATCGGGTACACATACCGTCGGGTGGACCATCGTTTGCTATTTCTATATAAAATAAATTCATCCTATACTTTTAAATATCGTCGTTTATACAACAATACCGCGCGAGTGATATTTGGTGAATTCTCAGGAGAGCCCAAATTACTGTATTTTGTATGAAATTCTTCGGACAAAATAAACAGATTTTAGTATCTACTGAAAAGTTACTAAATATCATTTGCACCTCGCAAGCAACTGTATATTTTGTATGAAAATCTTCAGACAAAAAAATAAACTTTCTTATGTCTAATGAAAAGTTACCAAATATCACTTGCGCGGTATTGTTATATAAGCGACGATACGCAATTACCTAGTTGAATATAAAACATAGAAACAATATTGAAATTTCCGCCAATAACGAACTACACACGAGCAACAACTTTCAGAACACAATGGTCAGATTGACCCAATTGCATTGCTAGCTATTCGACATTACCATATTTTTAGATAAGATTGTACCTACTATTTGGTGCTATAAACTAATGTGCTAATCTTTCCTCCCAAAAAACGAACTTAACGTAGATTTTTAAATGATTTTCTATTCGAAGCACATTTCTGATTTCTCGGGGTAAAAAGGGTCCCTTTTACTAAGACTGCGCTGTCCGTCTGTTTGTCTCTCTGTAACCAGGCTGTATCTAATGGACCGTGATAGCAAGACAGTGGGATCTTTTACAGATAATGTAATGCAAAAAAACAGAATAAAATACGCTTTCAAATAGGGCTTTCAAACAAAAAAACGTTTCGTGCGCGAGTCCGCACGCAGGGTTACATAAGGAAGTATATGAAAATCCATTGCTTTTACCGGAAATATCTATTGCACAAACAGTCTTTTCTGATGGTGAAGGTGATTCGAAACCAAATCGCAAATGGTGCGCCATTTGCGAAGTGGTTTCGAATTATCAAATAGCGATAATGATTTAAAAATTTAAAACTGTATTACGTATCATTTATTGATATGTAATATAGTTTTATGGAATCTGTAAGCAATTAGTACCCATAGTAGTCACCGGCAAGTTGCTACTACACATTCCACATCCTTCCACCAAAAAGCAAAAACTGCTTGACGCTAGAAATAGGTACTTCGAAACCACACTGTTTCTTCCACCTGGTAAAATGAGTTTTAAATATATTTGAAATAAGATAAACAATATTAAAATAGTTATTAAACATAGAATACAGATATAGAGAAGCCATCGCTTCCATTCAAACGTAGACCTAAAAACAAAATTGACCTGGAAAGCTGAATAAACTTTTATCGGAACGTATTCCCATGTTTACGTAAC
>DWLI01002974.1:0-12369 GCA_018249915.1 Cecropterus dorantes dorantes
TGCATTTCGTTTGATATTTCATTAAAATACTGTCTGTTATTTTATTCAACTTGCCTTAATGCTTTTAAATAATGGAAGTATTTATAAAGCCTATGTATGTAACGACCAAATTTAACTAAATTGACTGACTTATTTTTAAACCGTAATTACCTTAAATAACTTCATCCGATTTTGTAAAAATTATAAAGCAATTTCTTTTGGATGACAATGCACAATTAGATTATTGAAGGTATTTGTAAATCCAGAATAACCATCGTAGGTATATTTGTATTAAATGATAGAGTTATCTGAGAACAATAAGAAAAATTAAACTACGTAACTAAGCTTGTTTTGAAACGTTTTTAATCATTTTATTCCCAAATGGATGCACTATAAGACAAAGATAAAATTACTTAACATTAAAAAAACTAATAATATTTTTTTTGTTACAGGTATTCACGAGATTTGAAACATGATCGGCCGAAAAATAACAAGGTAAATATTCCTAAACCTAGTCTCACCGTACAACTAGAAGAGGCCTGAAGCATACTCTACCACGCGTCTTTATTTCTGTAATGCTCTATATTCTGAACATCTTAAGTTTAATACACATAATACTTAATCTCCTTAACTTAATAACAAGCAAATTAAAAGTTACTAAATGTTATATCATTAAGCGGAATTAAAGCAACAATGACTCGAAATACACTAGGGACGGCAATCTTGGATCAGTTAATCAAACTTACATAAAACTTACAACTTCTTGCAAAAAAAAATCGAAGATCAAGTGGGAAATTGATCGAGTCATCGATGTTTTGTCGATCGATTCCTTAGGCCTTGACTATGAACGATTTAACATCGTTTTTCGAAACGAATCGCCATCCCTACGGTGTTCCGCTTACCGCTATGGTGAGAGCATACAGAATGATTTAACTCAATCACTGTTCATGCGGTGAATGCTAATGGGGCGTTGAATAAACGGAAGGAGATAAACCATGCAGGTCAATGAGACATTCAAATTTGAGTGGGATTCTAAGAAATGGAATGTTGGAATGGAAATGGTTTTCTTTGGTTACGGAACTTGTAAGTGCGACTGTTTCTAAGGCAAAATGTAGATTAATGATAGATTAATCTACATTTTGACTTTTTGCCTAAATGTAGATTAACGCTAATTAATTAATCCAAGTATTATGAATACTGTATTAAGACCGATAGCATGGATTGGCTATCAGTCTTAAAAATGTAATAATCAACTGGCTGAATGTTCTTATTTTCTGAGAACTTTGTTCTAGATTTCCACATAACTGACGGATAACTATAATAATAACGATAGAATAAATAAAATATATAGATCACAATCATATATGTTACAACCATGAACCGTTCACAGGCATTATGCTGATACAAATTATATAATAATACAAATAAAGCAGCACTGACAAAACTCTATCTTCCAAATAAATTATAATAGATAAATACCATATTTATCTGCTAAAGCCTTCTTACACATATTGCAGAATGTATTATGAATGAAAGTTACCCCTTAACTTTGCTATAAGTACTTACTGTTTGTTCTTTAAAAGTTTCTTTCACTTTAAAAACATAAGCAAAAAAATCCTTTGTTTCATTTCCGTATGTTAAACTAAACGTGATAATTATATAACTCCCAGTTGACAATTTATTATCATATCAAATGGAGCGTAATATTTCAAAGAAGGCGACGGAACCAACGCCCTGCGGTCTCTCTGACTCATGTTCCTGGATGCCTATCTAGCATTAATAATTAACTTTTGGCCTATTTGCAATCGCTACGTGATATGAATATTAATATCGGTTTACTCTTTCAATTTTCCTGATTTTAAATGAGTTGCGGACCTTGGTGGTAAATAAGTTATTCTAAAAACATGATGATCGGGATCATATCCTATTATTATGCATATTATTGTTATTAGAACAAAGACTTCTATGACATTATTGCACTCGGTATTAAAATGACTTTTTATATCTTTCCGCCATATTGAAATTCGGATACGCTTGAAGAACAGGAAGTATTTGTTAAATAATGCATTTTTATTCAACAAAAATATTTGAATTAGTCTGATAGAATTAAGAAAGCATTAGCTTTGTTTGACGCACAGGCGGACAACATGTACACGTAGAGAAAGTGTCAGTTTAAAATGTCCAGAAGAATGTAGAGTTGGAATAAAAAGTGTCGTAAAACATAATGGCGGCTGAACTTGTGATGACGCGTAGCAGGTTAACGACACCTGACTCACGTCCTGCGCTGAAGTTACACGGCCGCCGGCCGAGTATTTATTGCCCCGCAATCATTACTTTTAACATATTTCACTTTAATACCATCTTCATACCTACTTTAAGAATACTTCGTTATCGCTTAATACAAAACATTGTGTTACTAACTAATGATAACCCTCAGGCAACAAAAGATACATTTATTAGAAGGTACGAAATAAATCGCATCGAACCATCGTTACTAATATTATAAATACGAACGTTTGTGAGGATGTATATGTGTTTGTTACTTTTTCATGCAAAAACTACCTACTAGTCGGATTTTGTTGAAATTTGGCGCATAGATAGTCTATGGCCTGGATTAACACATAAGACACTTACCGTGGTAAACATACAAAGCGGATGAAGCCGCGGAAATGATTTAGCTTAATATAAACTTTATAAGCGTACGGCAAATATAGAAGCGACAGAATACTCATTTTTGAGTAATCAGAGAGATATCGCAAAGACTAAACTACTAAAGCTAGAACTTTAAGCTTTAATAAAAATTAAGCAATAGATTAATTTTTCGATGCATTTACCCACTAAGAAATATTGTTTTTTATATTTCTAAGTAGTTAAAATCTGTTTACATTGTTTGTATTTGTAGTATGTTAATAAAAAGACGTAATATGATACGCATATTAATTACTTATATACTTATATACAAAACCGTAATAGCATAGTGGTTTAAACTCTACCTTTAAATCACGGAGCTCAAGGCCTGAATCCCAGGCTTGTACCTTTGAATATTCAATTGAGTGTATATTAGAAATTAATTGTCATTTATTTTAATGGTAAAGAAAACCATGTCAAAAAATTCTACCAGAGGTCTGCAAAAAGTTGAAGTAAGCAAACCTGCGTTTTAAAGTTAAAAACAACTTGCTTACGCTTTAAATTTAATTATTATGAATAACATTTTAAAAAGATGTTTAATACTCCGCTTTTTGATGTGAGTCACAACACCGCTCTGCCAATTATTGTGGGATCTTCGTTTTGAAATACATTTTCCTTTTAAACTGTCATGCATGTTGAATGATTATTTTTTCCTGGTGTGCTCTTATAGAACAGTCTATTAAAATTGGGGGCAGAACGAATTTGACAATTATATACTTCGTTTTTATAACATTGATTTGTAACCCATTACTAACTCTCAATCAGGTCTGGTCAACCTTTTAAAAGTTGCAGGCTTTTTCGGGCATTAAATAGTCGCTGGTCGTGTATTCGCACTGTCCTAGGAAAATAGGTTGACAAAAAAACTATGCACGTGCTGTAAACAAAAAAGGACTTCTGAACTGTTAAATGCAATTTTTGTGCCCTCTTAGGCATGCCTGATATTCAACCAGCTTAACATGCTTGCCGGGTTGTTATTTGAAAATCTATCGATATATTTACATGATTTTATTTGTATTCTTAGAAGATAATTTCTTATAGTCGCAAAAAATCTAATGGCGATCAACCTGCCGAAAACTCTGCATAAATAAAACGTTCAAAGATGATTGCATTAATTAGGATCTATAACCCTCCATTTTTGATGAATGTGGGACCCAAAAGATCGCCGCTTCACCTTCTCATTAGGATTCGTCATTCGTATCCGATGCAATTTGATTAATGCAGTTTTTACACAAAAAACGTTAGTCAGATTGAAAAAATAAAATTTGTGGTTTAAATAATGGATATAAATACTGTTGTAGTGTATTTTTTGGTAACAGTTATTTTGCTAAATGGATATCATTTTAATATTACATTACCAAATTACTATTTTCAATCCAATATAATCGAAATGTTGGGCCAATTAAAATGAAAAAAAAATCGTACCCAAACTGTCATATTCGAATGTTAGAACATTATTTTTTATTATGTATGCGTAATAGAAACAAGATAGGTATTACTTTTGCACTGATCTTATTGTCGTAGAAAGTTATAACTGGACAGCTACTTACGTGGCTTTTAAAATTTTTCATCGCTTCATAAATGTCTATAAATTGTGTTTGTATTTCCTTACCATAATATTTTTTGTTCATAATTTTGTAAACATATAATCATTACAAGTCGTAACTCGATTTAAATAGCCAAATACATGTTTTTAGACTTTATAGTAAAAAGTTGAAAACATTATTGTTAATCGTATATTTTTTCTAACATTGTCATATTAAAATATTGTCATGTTAGACCGTAGATTGGTAGACTTCTACATCTTTGAGATAATTTCGGGGGAAATGTTAAAGTGAATGATAAGTTGATAATATGTTAATGATAAGTATTATTACGCACAGAAGTAATTTATCACAATAATCAGTGGTGTTAGATGAGAATTGAAGACCAGAGTGGAGAAAGTGAATTTATCAAAACATCATCAATCCTATGCATTTCAATGTTTTACTAAAGAAAGAAGAAGTTTATAAATCACAATTTACAATATTTGAAGTAGAAAGTTCATATTCAAACGTATTCAGAAGTGTGTTGTATATTAAGAGCAATTGATCAATAATATTGACGCTTTACTTTAGATGTGGATTACATATACGCACATGGTGTCTACGCCGTGTTACGGTTAAACAGCCCATGCGTGCCATGCTACGGCGTAGCACTCCTAAAAGTGACGTAGGCCTAAAATAGATTGCAAATACTAAGGAATAAACGGCATTTTGTTGTTACAACTAAATCATTAAAATATATATTTTTTTGTCATTGAATGCCGTGTAAAATGATTGTTCTTTTACAAACAATTTAAGCCATTTCGTGTCTTAAGTTATTTTTGGGTAATGTTTGTTTTCATGAGTCTGTAGGGAAATAGGTTAGCGGGTTTGAATTTACTTAAAGGACCTTTGTCAACAGCGATGCGTGTTGCTTAGTTTTAATTTCTTATAGTAGTCGCCCCGTTACCTCGGCATCGTGTACTCGTGCTGAGACAATAATGTTATACAGAATTTGTGCAAGTGAATATATTAATACAGATATATTTATATTACTGATGATAAATAACAGTTTACAGCAAAAAAACGGTTAGATATTTAAACATAAATTGTGGAATTAATACCAGTAATTATCATAAATCAGTCAAACATAATTTTAAAGTAGTAGACGAATGGGATCAAACTTCAATACATTTACACGTTATGGTAAAATTTACGACCAAAAATATTACAAACTAGATTGTCGCATTTGTTTTACAAAATAATTATAAGGAGGAGGAGGAGAACTTTAATTCAGGTTAGCATTACATTATTTAATTCGTAAAATGACTAAAATTTACTTTAGATTTTTTTCTTATTAAATTATATCTTTCGATACCGTTGTTTATCGAAACACCTTCATTGTAATTGCGAATGAAAAGTCATCTTAGGGAAACGGAATGACTAGCAACAGTAACTGTATTTAATTGTATACTTATTGTATATTTAATTTACCGTACAATTAAATAGAACAACATTGATTAATCATGTAATGCAACGCAACAGCTTACCTCATCTCGCGCTTTAAGTGACTCACTGAATGGCCCAGTTCCAATTCACAATATTCAACGAAATCAGGCTCACTCAAGTAATATTTGTTCTGTGATGTTGTTTCAATTTATTTTGTCAATTTCCTTATAAAATTTACGTAAAATAAAGGATTGTTATTTTGTAGGTTTTTTAGAAATTATTGTACATTCTAGTCAGTAAAATATCAATAAATATTTCTGCTTTTCATTTTGATATAGATTTCAGTAGCTACTGGCAGGATAACTTATAATTAAATAACTTACATTTCTTAATTACAAATCCGTTTCAGACACTTACAGATTGTATATAAAATTTTCCCTAAGCCGTATTATAATAAAAAATATATACATAGTACCTACCGCTTTATGAAATCGAGTACATATTTATTATATCCCAATAAAAGTACGATAAAAATTCACGACTGAAAATTATCTACTTGTACATATTATAGATAAAACGTTAAATTCCATTTCTTAAAAATATAAGACAATATTGGCATTAGGTAGGCATTTATAAGAAGGAAATATAAGAGTTGTTTTTGTAATCAATATGCAAAAATAGTTTGTTGTACTATTTTTTTTGTACCTATCTTAGGTTGATTCTTCACATATGTAGATAGTCTTTTTGTATTCATTCCTTGTTGATACTTCCAATTTCGTATGGTAATTATTATTTGAAAGTCCATAAATTGGACCACCAAATAAAATGAGACATCTAATACTTTATTTTGATAGAAGATAAATTATATTAAATCTCCAGTTCACGAATCATTACCGTAAAACATGGCGGCGTGAAATGATCAAACAAAAGTTCAATCGTTGCAGAATAATAACCATGTAACCAATATTAATTGAAAAAGTGGTGTATTTAAATGAGGATAGAGTTTGCAGTGTATCGGATTTCCACGAAGCAGCAGAGGCGGGGGCGCTGCGCAATCGGCGCAAGCGACGCTTACGTCACATCCAAGTTGCATCCGCCATTTTGTTAATAAAATGGATAATTACTGCTACCACCAACACACTTATTTTTGTACTCTATGATTAACGATCTGACGAATACTTTTCAAAATACACATGTGTTATATTTAGATTTTACACTATTAAATATGTATTTTATTTAATATAAATAAATACTGAACGAATCTTTGTACCTACTATTTATATTTTATAAAAATATATTATTCACTATTCTGTATTTAAGAATATTTCCATTTCTTTCATAATATTACTAAAATTGTTGGAAAAATTCCAAACCACTCTCGCAGCTGAGTTTATTAATCAAATAACATTTTATGAATAATCTTACTGTCTTTTAACTAAATGATATTCTAAAAAATCAACAAACTGCATATATAAACTATCTACAATATTTAACAGTTGTTATTTAAATTCGTTTACAGTGAGGTGAACAGTTGCATATCGGAATTGGTTTCATTCAAGACATGTCGTGAAGCAACTGAAAGAGCCAATCTTGCGTTGACGCGGCAAGAGCGCGAAGCGACACGCGCGCCGCCGCACATTGGCGGACAACACCGAGACCGGAGACGAGTGGTTCCCGCCAAAACGGGCGCAGGCTGTGGCGCGAAGGCTCGCGATTGGCCGGCGCGCGGCGGCGGTGCTCGCAAGGCCGCCGGTTTTCCCGCGAACAATGCCAAATGGTGCATTTGTCAAGGTGAGTTCGTTCACCGCCGACGCCGGCGCCGCGCTCCTCAGACAATCGCTCACTCGCTCGCGTCGCACCGAGTGAAGGTCGGCGGAAGGCGCTGTTTGGCTGTTTCACCCGCTCCGGCTCCGCGCTGAAGACACGTAAATTATTTGCAATCTGCTCTTAGTTACAGGTGAAATCTTTCTTTCTCTTTAGTTTTTCTATAATATTCCTCGGAATTAGGGATGTATAACGCTTTTTATATTAATTTATTATTTTGTATGCGTCATATAAATAAGATAGGTATTACTTTTACACTTATCTCTTGATGCCGTAGTGCCGTAGAAAGTTATAATTGGACAGCTACTTACGTGGCTTTTAAAATTTTTCATAGCTTAATAAATGTTTATAAATTGTGTTTGTATTTCCTTAACGTTATATTTTTTGTTTATAATTTTGTAAACAACATACGTCTACTATACGTCATACCTTCTCGAATTTAATAGCCAGCCAAATGTATATTTAGACATATTAGTATTTTAAAATTGTACATAGTTACTAGCCAGTATGTTTTATTATCAGTTGCTAAGTCAAGTTAAAAACCAGAAAAATTATGATACGAAGAAGAGCGGAAGAAAGAAGACCAGTATCAAGTGCTACGCCCGGACGAACTTCCCAGTTCGGCCGACATTCAGGGGTCGGTGGGATCTTCGTCCGTTTGTATCGCTTATACGTGTATTCGACGATGACCACTCGATGACCACATGCCAATACCGTGAAGACGAACTGCTAAGAAACATTTGCAGATAATATGAATTGCGTTTGTTTTTATTTTTCTCGGTTGAAGAACAATTTGGAATGTAATTCATTAAAAATTGTTCTTTAACTTATTAATGTGTATACTTATGCAATATTACATTATTAAACAAATTATTTTACTGTAATTATTCAAGTATAAGTTCAATATAAATCAAAAAACAATTGTTTATAAAATTTAAACTGCATAAGTGATCTACCACAGACTTCATACCTGTACTGTAACTGTAATGTCTTTACTAACGGAATTTACGTGTGAAACGCGAATTTGCAGTTTGATTATTAATTAAAGTAATAATTTTAATAATGATCATTTTAAATGATAGTTGTGTATTAACAAGTAATAAAATATCATTGTAAAGGACATTTATACACTATAATTATGTTATTTATTTAATTTTGTTATGTCGTTATAGGAGAAAAGCGTCAAGCATAACCGTACATTTAAGAACAGGGTTTAATTTATCAATAATCGTAATTTTCATATTTCATCAATTTTAATTAACATATATATTTAGTAGAAGTGGGCACTTATGATTTACAATTACCTACTTTTAATGAGGTAGGTATTTCACACCCAATATTCCACAGACAATAATTTTAATTTATTTTAGTGTGGTAATAAACTTGGGGTGATGCGAACAAAATATACAAATGACACTTACTTATTTTGATATTATTTTTAAAAGCAAAATAGAGTATAATAAATAAATAAAGTCTAATGTATTTGCTTGCATCTTCACAATTTTTTCTCTGATATTTGAACATTTCTTAGTATATAAATTTATGCATATGCCGTCGGAAAATTTTATGATTTGTCATTATACAAACGGTACCTACTGCTCGTTTCGTTCAGAAGTTAAATTGTAATAAACGAGCTTGATTTATCATACAGGCTAAGTACCCTGAATTCACCTTACTGTAATCTACGGATCTTAGTAAGTCAATGTAGCATTTTGTAGCTTTCCATGTAATAATGGCTAACTGAGTTGCAACATTATAAAATTGTAAAAGAGTCGTATTATAACACCGCGGACGGGTTGCAACAGCAAAAGTAAATTTATTAAAAATTCTATCAAATTAATTCATTTTAGATATTTTTCCATCCCGGGAGTTTGTACAAACTTCCAATGACTAAACTATATATTATTAACATAATATAATCTGCAACTATATTGAGGTACCTATATACCAATAGATTTTTTTGTATATTATACATTACACAATATTATCGTTTACGTTTTATTTCTATTTCTCAAAGCAATAGTATTGTAGAACAATGTTATTTTAGGCCTATCTTTGGCTCCCGGCGCTAAATGATTTAGTAGGTAATATTAAATCTTTCAGCGCCGGGAGTTCTTTCCTTTATGTTTGCATGTTTGTATATACTTTTACATATTTATTTTTATTTATATTTTTTCTTTTATTGAATGTTAGTTGTTTCATAATAATCACATTTAGGTCAACCAATACCATGATCAACAACAGCATGTGTAGTGAATGTCTAGAAATTTCTACCAATTGTACCTGTTACTACCAACTACAATATTGGTCGTATTAATTAAAATTTTCCTAAATTACTCACTATGAAATGTAAGAAATATACATATTAACAGTATATTACGAGTATGTATTATTTCACTACTTTTTTTTTAATTTTTAACATAAACATAATTTATGGTTACGGTATTACGATTTTCCGTTGTAGGAAACGATGTAACTTAGAATTTTTGATGTGTGTTTTTGTGATTTATTTTATGTAAACATATTTCGTGTTACTGCTAAATAACTTAATAAATCAGTATTTAAATTACACTAAAGGTACGTTAAACGCAATTGCATAGATATTTTTTCAAGCCTTAGAACTGAAATTGCCGACGGCCTACGTCATAATAAACTACATACTTTTGATTACGATTCTGATCCAATATGAAAACGATATATTATCTGACTGACTTATAAGAAAACTTGTGCTGGTATTTAGGTAGTTAAATTTTTAAACTACATATAAGGGAAACAGAACATTGTCAGTTTACTTAAGTTTCACCTCTGTAGAACTGAATGATTGAAACGTAATTTTTTCACATTATTTTTTTCGCTTCTTCACATGGGGAGACCAAGGATCTAAGATTAAAAATTGTTAGTTATTGTAAAAATGAAGCATAAATTGAACTCTCTTTTTGTCAATTCTAAGTATCATAATTAGGTATATACTTAAATCTACTAGTAGATTACAGTTATGTCTGAAAATGAATCTACATATTTTATTACCAAACCGAGTTGCCTTATTGTGATCTTTTACTTCCATTCGAAGTATATAAATTATGAGATTTAGGATCATTTTATAACATTTTTATGTATGTAATTATTTATTTTGCTTATGTAGGTTATGTGAATGAAATTATTGAAATTAGGTCTTTCATATTTTCCTTTTACAGGCTGTAACACAATCGTGCCAGTTACTCATATGTCTCACATGGCGATGACTCAATATCCTGATCAGAAAGGACAAATCTTTTAGCAAATGATTATAATTAAGTCAAATTGTTATTAACGGTAAATTCCAACTCACGAACGATATATTGCAAGGCAGGCCAACTACTCGATCACTGCTAGAAGACAAGAAGAAAGACATTAAAGATTATTCAGCGACCTTTTATTTTGACAACAATTGTCAAAGATACCATTTTGAGAAAAATATTTCAATGTTTTTATTTTGCGACCGAAAATTAAGTTATATTTATTTCTAACGTCCGCTTTCCATATCTAATTGATATAAATTTTGAAAAAACTTGAATGTATTTATTAAAAAAACTTGGATACAACAAAGTTGGTCACCACTTATTAATTCAACATGCTGCTAAATAATTTAATAATACTGTGTGAAAGTTATTAATTATAAATGCTGCTAAATAACTTAATATAAAAACGCTTAATTAACACAACGAGGGTGACAATTTTAAAATAATGGATAGAGGTTTCTTCATCACACCAAATACATCTTGCGAAACTATGTATTTTTTTCCTCAAATCTAATTTTAAGCAAAATGCTTTGTATCACCTAGTGACTCTATAAAATCGATTGACAAAATAACTGAAAACGCTGTTAACTGTATTTTACTGTTTACTGAATACTGTTTACTGTATTGTATTAAATATATTTATATATAAAGATTATTCAATGAATAGTTTCATTTTATTTCATATCCATGTTCACTCGTGACAAATACAGCTATTTCTCGAGGTAAATGGCCTTTAAAAATTTCCACCTTCCGACTCTACATTTCGACTTTAATGATTTCATTTGTTGAATATGAAACATTACAGTAAGGTCGTATTTAAAAAGCTCGTCCGAGAGCATTATCTTAACAACATTTTTATATTTTTTTCTTTAAGTTTTTTATTTGTATATAGTTGTGTGTATATACACATTTTATAATATGTATTGATATGAATGTATAACTTAGTATATTAAACATTATATATTATAACAAATTCTTTCTTATATTCCCACCTGCCGCAAATATTCTACCCACCCAAGATTGACTGGTAGAAAATGGCATCACCCATTAAGTTTGCCCTATTGTAAATATTATTTTAAAGAGGTGCAATAAATTAATAAATAATAAATAAATCGTCATCGTGAGTGTATAAATTTTAGCTTAAGCGGATGATACAATTTCTCCTTATAAGCAAAACCTTACTTTATTCCTTTCCTTAATGTGTACTATAGATAAAGTAAAAGTCGTACCGAAATCCGATATACATGACTGTATGTCATAATAGTATATTAGGAAATAATTCCTTAACAGTAGTTATGACTCAAACTTGCATTCGTATGCAAGATTGAAAATGGTAGTGTTAAAAAATGTTTCAACGTGTGTAATTGCCACGCAATGCTTAATATTTTGAACATATGAAATACACAGTAGGTATACACAGTTCACTAGTTGGATAGGAAGAAAAAGAAGAAGGATAAAGTTTCCAAAGCAACATTAGATGTCCATCCATTTATAAAAACGTTTTTTTCTGACACAAACTATTTAATTTAATTTTTTCTATCATAGCCAAATAATGGTTAAATTTCTTGTAGACATATTTAATCACTCAATATTTGCAGATTGCCGATAATGATATATCCTTCTTAGATCTG